>PVJD01004484.1:0-135688 GCA_004026545.1 Mormoops blainvillei | reverse complement strand
TAAGTGATGTTCTTAAGCAGCATTTCTGGAGACCCACACATGGGAGGATAAGGTGTAGTGGTAAGATTTGTTGGAATAGAAATAAAAGACTGTCCCCAGCATCTCAGTGTCTCATCTCCATCTGTCCTGCTGTGGAAGAAGTCCAGCTTTGTCTTCATCAAGCCCAGAAGTAGACCCAGGGTCCAGAAATTATGTGCCTTTTTTGGTTTTTTTAAAAAAAATTCTCACCCGAGGACATGCTTATTGATTTTAGAGAGGGGAAGGGGAGGGAGGGAGAGGGAGGAAACATTGATGTGATAGAGGAACATCCATTGGTTGCTTCTTGAATACACCTCGACTAGGGACAAAACCTGCAACCCAAGTATGTGCCCTGTCTGGGAGTTGAACCCATGACCTTTTGGTTTATGGGACAATGCTTCAGTCAACTGAAGCATTGGTGTGCCATTGGTTCTTAGTCCAGTTCAGTCTCTTTCCCCCATCTGGCTAGCTTAGCCACTGTTCCCAGCTGTGCTCTGGCTGCACTGAGGTATTCTACCCAGGCTTGCGTTTGCAGCCTGCTTGGCGCCTGCATGGCTGTTGGGCCCAGACTTGGAGCCTGTACTTTGGGTCCATGCCTGGGGAACACTATGGGGGCCCACGTGGCTGCTTAGTCCACATGTCTGCTACAGACAGAGAACGTGCGACCCAATGGGTGAAAGAATGCGTGGTACCGGGCCAGAGGCCTTTGTTTAACAGCTTCTGATTATAATATCTCAGGCTTGGGAAAGACCAGGCATGCTTTCAAGCTAACCAATTTCCTAATTTTTTAGGGCTTGTGTTGGGCCCTACTCTAACTGATCCATTTCCTAGACCTTCTGGGGTTCTGTATCTCTTATCCAATCTTATTCTTTCCCCAGGCTAGAGACTTCCTCCTTATGATTGCCATTTTGGTTTCTCCTGTGCAGCATGCCTCAAAGTAGAAGGACCTTCCCCTGCACCATTTTGGCTTCTCCTGGGCCTGTGCTTAACAATGGAATTTCCCCTTTATTGTTTTTTCTGTCAGTAATCCTGGGTAATGACTGGTAATGATCCTTCCCGCCCATTTTGAGGATTAGGCCCAGAGGTTGGAGGGTGCAGTGGTCCCCTGGGGAGCCTATGGATGCTGCAGCTTCTTGAGAGCAGGATTGTTGTCCAATTCAGCTCTCTAGTAGGTTATGCTTAATATCTGATTCCCTTTGACCCCTTCCTTTATTAATACTGGCTAGCTACCTACACTAACATTCTGGCATGATCTGGTTTCCATTTTATAGACAGGATTTTTGTAGCGGTATTGAAGATGAATTAGAGGGTGAGGATATGGGATGTAAAGGAACCAGTTAGGGGTTAACTACAGTTGTCCAAGTGAGAGATGTTGAGTGCCTGAATTTGGACATGGGAAGTGTAAATGAAAAAGAAGAAATATTTTGTAGGCATGAAAGACAGAATATAGTGACTAATTGTATATGAGGCATAAAGAGCAATAAAGAAGAATGACCCTAAGGCTTCAGCTACCACCTAAGGGGATGCATGAGGGGGAGGAAGGGGAGCAGATTTGATTCGGAAAGATGATGTTGGATGTGTTTGCTATAGCATATATGTAGAACACTGGGCTTTCAGAACTGTGGAAATGGAGCTCAAGAGAAAATTCAGAGCTACAGATACCGATTTGAGAGTCATTAGCATAGATGGGATAGTTAAAACCATGACCTGAGTGAAGTCGCTCAGTGAGAGCATATAGAATGAGAAGAGAACAGGGGAGAGGACATAGTCAGGGGAAATACAGATTTCAAAAAGCTTGTAGAGAAAGAGAAGCAGACAGTGAGACCAAGAAGTTTGGTTTGGGATGTAGTAATTAGACTGGAGGAGAACCAGGATATAGTGCTGTAGGGAACTGAAAGAGGGGAATGAGAAGGAACAGAAGCAATGATAGGAGAGAAGTTAAGAGAGGGAGAAAGAATGAGAAAGAGATTGAAGGACTTGAGAGATTGAGAAAGAGATTGAATGTTGGGGAGAGCAAGAGAATAAGCAAGAGGAAAAAAAAAGATTGAAAGGGAGAGTGAGATATTGAGTGAGTTTGAGGGAAGATACAGTCGATCCTCAAACGACACAGGTGTGGGTCCATTTGTACAGGGATTTTTTTCAATAAATACACACAGTACTGTTAAATGTACTTCTTCTTCCTTATGATTTTCTTACTGTTTTCTCTAGCTTACTTTTTTTTGTAAGAATACAGTATATAATACATATAACCTGCAAAATAACTGTTTATGTTATAGGTAAAGCTTCCGGTCAACAGTAGGCTATTAGTAAAGTTTTTGAGGAGTCAATTTACATGCAGATTTTTGACTGCTTTCGTAAGGTGCCCCTGACCCTTGTATTGTTAAAGGGTCAACCATAATCGATGGAGCAGATTTTCAGAAGAGGCAGTACAGGAGAGAGAGAGGTTAAAAGCACAGACGAGGGAAGATTCTTGGAAAATTAGGAGGGCATTTTTCTTCTGTGTAGAAGAGAAAGGGATAGGACTAGATGAAAATATATTTTCAAGGTATAGGTGAGGGAAGTCAGGAGTTCAGACCTGATGACTTTTGATTTTTCTTAAGAATAATGGCAAAAGTCATCCATGACCAAGACAGTGAGTTGGCCCCAGTGAAGTAGGGCTGAGTCAAAGCATTAGTGCTAAATTTTTAAGGACAACTGTTGTTTAAAAAAAAATCATAGATCTGCAATGGAACCAACAGGCAAGAAAATGTGGACTTTCTCTTGATCTCAGCAGTCTGTGAGCAGGAAGAGAAAAATACAAAGGAGGCATGTTTTTAGGTTGGGAATTGGCAGGTCAGGGGCATAAGATAAGGGGCCAGTGATCACTGATGAGGGTCAGGTAACCATGTATATGTAGTCAGAAGAGGCTGATGGGCCAGGAACTTAGAGAGTAGTATGTGATCAGAGGTTTCATTGAGGTTGAGGAATAGATTTAGTGGGAGTGAAGAAGGATATTTTAAAGTCTAATTATAAGGTTATAGTCTGGCAGATTTAAACAGAGAGTCAATTATGGCTCAACTAATTTTTATAACTAAAAGTAATGTTGAGTAAAACATAAAAGAATCTTTAAACTCCTGTGAAGTATATTCCTGTGATTAGAGTTGTGAAAGATTATAGGGGTAAGATTAAAAAAAGTGAAACTGGAAAGAAATGCATGCTTTCTCTCTTTGATCACAATATATGTCATACATATTAATATTTATATATAGTATATATCTTATGTGTATTTCTTTTAGTCTATTTAAAACAAGGTAAGCTTGAAAAAAATTCATGAGTCTATATTTAAATGAAAGCGGAAAGATTGGACAGAGAGGAATTAATGGAAATTATTAGGGCCTATGGTCATATTCTTGGTAGCTGGACTTAGAATTCAAAGTGAGTTCAATGTGTTGAATAAATAGTTAGAAATCAACCAAATTCAATTAGGGCATGTTATGGGGCACCTGGGAGGCAAAAACCATGTGTGAGGATGGCTTGGCTTGCTAATCATAAACACTTTAATTTTTTAAATGCCTCACTAAATATGTGTTCTATTAACTTAACATGTAAGTAGGTTTACTTTGTTAATAAGAAAAAAAAACTGCCAAGTGACTACCCTTCACTCTATTTACCCATAATTCTCTTTGTCTCATTTGCTATTCAGCTGGTTTCTAATTATGTTTGGTTCTATCTTAGAAATATCTTCTTGAATAGACCTTTATACCTCTATGTTGACATACTGACCTTATGTTTGCATGAAATTTACATATGTTACCTGGTAAATTTTGATCATCTTTTCTGCCCATTTAAAGGTAATACAGTAACCACTCCCCCCAAAAGAAACCCCATTAAAACTAAAGGTAATGCACTGGGCATAAAAGCTTTTTTTGAAAAGGAGTAGAGTTTTAGTTCGTTTAGCTCTCAGTAGTGTCCTGAATCAATATGGTTTCCATGCTTAAGAAAGTTTGAAAGCAAGCTGTAAGAATTTAACTTTGTTCTATGCTAGTGAACCCAACCTTGATCAAACCAAACTTGCATTCTCAGCTCCAAGAGAGCGTTTGTTCTCACTGTCTTCTCTGCTTAATTTCCCTCAGTTGAAGTGAAATGCATGAAGAATTTTAATTTGTCTTTTTTTGCATTCAAATATAAAAAGTCATTGGGTGTTAGTTGAAAATTTATGAAGTGACAGTCATGTTAATAAAGATAAATGAGATGGCTTGTTTTATTAATATTAATGTTGCACATAATATAGCTTTGCTAAGTAAATATAAGGTTCCAATTTGCAAATTTTGCAAACTAAGAACCTGTAGCGGTTGTACAGCTTCAGGCCATATTATAATTTTCAGGTGCATTTTAATGGTTGGTAAATTTTAAAAAATTGGAGAATCACTTGAATTTATTTGAAATATTTTGAGGAGACCTAGTTACAGCCTTAATGATTTCCAGTATTTGTGGTGATCTCTCAATCATCATACCTACAATAATGAGGACTAATGCAAAAAATGCCTGGTAATTGAGAAGCGGAATCCTCCATGCTCTATGACTACAAGTCAGTCCTGTCACTATGAACTCTATAGAGTAGGTACATGGCTGGCTGTAATGGAATGCTTATGGTCTCAAAGAAGAAATAGGACCCAGATTTTCTGTGGGAGATGGGGATTAAATTACTAGTTGGGGAGGAAATGAAAAATGGGAAAGGAGAAGACCTTGGACATGTCTTTATTTCACTAATTTATTCAATCATTAAATACTTTATAAGTACCCTATTATGTGCCAAGTCTATGATAGGTCCTATGCCTAAGACAAAGCCTTTGCTCTCATGGGCGGGCATTCAGCACTTCCCAGATGATGCTCATCTGCGCCTTTGGGAGTGTTAATTGTTTGGGGAATTTGTCTGGGTTTTCTGGTCAGTCCTAACTTACTAAAGATCATTAAGATGTTGAGGTGGATTGAAGAGAGGAAAGTGTAGCTGAGCAAAATTGATGTGAAGAGCTTAGTTGTTCTCTCCTTACCTCTTTCCCTCTTGACTGCTTTTGCAACTTTCGTGGTGGATTAGCAAATGTAATTTGTTCTATAGACAGCGCATGACACCATTTCAAATTTTCATGATCACTTTGGAAAGTGACAGGAATTATAAGCCCAGTATTGACAATACAGGATTTAGGGGTGACATTTATTCCAGACCAGTTTTTTTTCTCTTTTGATTTTTATGGTCTAAGTTTTGATTACAAGTGTAACTGTATTATTCAGTGTTTAAATTTTATGTTATCAGAATGAATATTAATGTATAAGAGAGGGACACAATATAAAAATTGAGTCACATCTTTGGATTTATTGGAAGGTTAGTTTTCCTAGCTTATGCTTATAAATGACTCAGGAGCGGAATCTGACCAACAGTTATCATCAGAATGATGCTCAAACCTTGCCTACACTTTGCCTTAGTAGAACGCCATTCTATACTTCAGTAGGGACATTGTCTTGAGGGATTTAGTTACTTCTTGTTTTTTGAAATAACAAGGGTTGCATTATGACCCAAAATTGCTATGTCAATGAGACATCAGAAATATTTATAAAAAGTAAAATCCGTAAATTATCCAGATGGTTTTTAACCATTCAGGTGTTTAATTTCAATGTCTAGGAAAATTAACCTGTAGATTGACTATTTTTCCTAATATCTGAAATTGATATTTTTGATAATGTAAAGGGATAAGAAGTTAATGCTATGTTAGTCTCTTTTCCAATAAGACTTGTGACTTTTTCCTAATTTTTCCTTTATGGGATTAATCATCACAGTATTAGAAAAATTCTTGTTTCACAGTCTATAGACTATGGGCCTTTGTTTTGTATAGAGAATAGTTAATGTCTTTTTGACAGACTTTCTAATTTCTAACACCTCCTGTGTTAGCATATAGGTATTTGGTATTTTGGTGCTAGGTCCTTGAAAGGAAAGTTACAAATCGTTACAATCCTTTTACCTAGCAGCTAATATTGGTTTCCATGGCAGAAGACATAAGTTATTGTCAGTCTTGACAACATAGAAATAAGATCAGCTTTGCTCGAGAAAGTTTTCATTTAGGTTAATAATATTAGAGTAAAATCCCAGCTGAGTCTATATCAGGAAATCTTTTATGCTCTGATATCATTACACATTCAAGAAAAACAACCTTTCCTTTAAATAAAATTAGAGGGAATCTGTTCGAAGCTGAGTAAAAAGTACATTAGAAAACCATGTATAGTGGAGATATATACTCTTGCTCTGTTGGGAACCCGTTTATCTCTGACTCTGAGACTAATCATATTATTAATAGTCATACACACTCTGGGCAACTTGAAAAACAGTTTGTTCAGTTCCATAAGGACCCTCTGAGATAGCTTCTCTTGCGTGAAAAATCCTCAGTTTGATCCCATCTCTTTATGAAATTATTAAGGATATATCTACATTTCTTTTTGCTTGTGCTTGTGTATGCATCCCATGATGATACTTTATTGTTCATAGTCTTATATTTCATTCCTTCTCCTTGGCGTGGACCCTGTCGAGTATTACTGATCATTAACAGATGTTTTCTTGGTGAGCTAGTTCAGGGGCCTACATGTTATTTCCAAAGGGCTCTTGCATACCACTGCCTGGTGACTTCAAACCTCCACTGCTATTTCTTTTGGATAAGTTGGTTCATGACTGTGTATGAGTGCATACATCTGTATTTAAGATGTACTTAAGATCAGTTGTATTTCCAAATGGTAGTCCTGATCCATGCGAGAATGACCTGAAGCCTTGTGGTTATAGCCATGCTAGGATGAGTTGACTAAAAATGCGGCTGAGTCGGACTCAAGTACAGTTTCAGCCTAGGCATGACTGTCTCTGCCAAGGGCAAACAGCCATGTTGTATAGTAGTGGGGTTTTATAGTGTTTTTTCTTAAAGAAGTACAACCATCTTTATAAGGGGAATCTTATGTGGTACCCCAATATCTAAAATTATTAAGAACACAGAGTTGCCCAGATTAGAGACAGGGCTGAGGCCCATTCTATCGTCTGCTTGCCTTTTGCTTGGCCTCTTCCTCAGTCTGTACCATGACCCTCAAATAACCTCTCTGATGTCCGAAAGCTCTGAGAAAAGAGACTGAAATTCCTTGGGGGTAATAAGAATACATTTTTAAGCAATCATTGATCATCGACTTTAGAATTTTTTACATTTCAAAATTGGAGTGTCAGCTATTTAGGAAATTCATATCAGTTCACTTAAAAATAATAGTTCTACTTTGCAAACTGGAATCTGGAAGAATTAGAAACCAGTCTGTCTTTGCCATCTTAATAAAAGATTAAGTAAACATAAAAAATGATATAATTTGAAAGGCAAATTTCACACCCCACACCCATATCCGCTACACTGACAGAAGGGGGAGTCATATTTTTTGAGCATTTACTACCTGCTAAGCTCCTTGCCATGGGCATTATATTCTCTAATTTAAATCTTACAACAATCCTGGGAGATAAGGTTATTCCTGTTTCACAAATAATGAAAATTTGACTACGAGAGATAAAGAAACTTACCTAAAGCCACACAGCTAAGAGGTGGAGAATCTGGATTCTGGGCCCTACTCTAGCTGGTTTAAATGCCCGTCCATATCCTGTCCCCAGCGTTAGGCTACAGTCTCAAGAATATAACTAGGGGGCAGGCAAGAATATCATGAAAGGTAAACACGAGAGTTCTGAAAAATTTGTGTAGAGGTGCCTTTGATCACAAATGCAGTCTTTTTCATTTACTACTATGTTTGTGTCTTTTTTTATTTGTAATATATTTATCATTTTCTTTCTATACCTCCTTTGTTCTGCCATGAGTCTCTGCTTCTTTCTCCTTTTTCTTCTCTCTCTCCTGCCAACAGTGGGGGACAAAAATAGTTTCCCTTCTACTCTTCTAAATTGTTCTAGCTGGTATAATAATCAAATTGACCTGAGACTGATTAGCAGGAGAAAGTGACCCAATTTATTACATATGTACAGGCAGGGTCCCATAAGACCATGAGACCTGAGGACATACTGAGCAGCTGAGGCTTATATGCCATTCTAGACTTAGGAGAGGGAGATAAGGGTCATGGACTACAAAGTGAAAGAAGAAAATTCACAGGTGGATGACAAAGAACAAAGATGTGGTAAACGAATTGTTACTGAATCACCCAGAAACCATAGGGAGTCTAAAAAACAGGCCTTACAGGTGCTGCCATGTCTGCCACACTTAGATCATGTTATGCTTAGGTGATAGTTCTTTTGCTTTAAGCACGCTCTTCTTTTTGTTTTTTTAAGATTTTATTTATTTATTTTTAGAGAAGGTGAGGGAGAAAGAGAGGGAGAGAAATATCAATGTGTGGTTCCCTCTCACGCGCCCCCCCACTACTGGGGACCTGACCCGTGACCCAGGCATGTGCCCTGATAGGGAATCAAACTAGTGACCCTTTGGTTCGCAGGCCAGCACTCAATCCACTGAGCCACACCAGCCGGGGCCTAAGCAGGCTTTTCTATCTGAATTTCTTTGTGCAGGTAAAGGGGGATGATCAAGGTTCTTTCTGAGTTTTTTGTTTCTTATACATAACCAGCTTAAAATAATCAGTATCTCAAAAAGTATATTTTGGGGTGACACACTCTGCTTCTCCTCATATCTTCTCCTCACATGTTAAGGGGGCTGAGTTTTCTACTCTTTCAGTTATGGCTCCTTTAGATTGAAAAAAAAAAAAACCGAAAAAGAGAAAAAGAAAAAGAAAAAAAAAGAACCTCTCTTAAGATTTTAAAGTGGGAAATTGGAAGAATATAGGGATATTTCACAGAAAGCAATGACAAGACGTGACTACTATATTAGAAACTTAGGTGGCTCTTTCCATCTCTCTGTGAGTGCATAGTTTTGGTTATGTCTGCACTTATGGCTTCTCTCTGTGCATCTGCTCCTTTTCCCCTCACACCTCTGCTTTCCTCCATTGGCTTCCTCTTCTTAGTCATCTTGAGCGTTGCTTAATATGGATATGTAGGCTCTAAGTCTGAGTGAGCTTTCAGGTCCAGTGCCTGGATCATTCCTTACTATCTCTCGGTTTAAATGCCAGATGACATATGATTGGCTCATCCCAGCTCATGACTAAGCCCTCATTCTTGCTTTAGGTGTTCAACCCTGGGGCACTCAATGTATTGATGTGGCAGGTCATAGGTTCAAATATGGTTTCTTCAGTAGAGGCTACAGTTAGGATCTGAACCCTAAGACATGTCCAGCACACTTTTCTTTATATTGGACTTTGCTTCTAGGCATATCCTCCTCCTTTATACTTTAATTACTCTAGACGCAGAGGAAACGGGGTCCCCATGTCACTAGCAGGACTTTTTTTTCGAAGGAGACATGCTGAGGATAGAGAAGGAAAGCTTCGCCTTGTCCAGGAGTACTTTCTTTTGTTTTCCTTTATTTTTTATTATATTTTATTGATTATGCTATTACAGTTGTCTTGATTTTTCTCCCTTTACCTCCCTCCACCCAGCACCCCCCCTCCCTCAGGCAGTGCCCCCACCATGGGTCATGCGTGTAAGTTCTTTGGCTACTCCCTTTCCTATATTGTACTTTACATCCCCACAGCTATTCTGGAACTACCTGTTTGTACTTCTTAATCCCCTCACCCCTCACCCATTCCCATCTGGCAACCATCAAAACACTCTGTATCCATGATTCTGTCTCTGTTCTTCTTGTTTGCTTAGTTTGTTTCTTAGAGTCAATTGTTGAGAGATATGTATTTTTGCCATTTCATTGTTCATAGTTTTGATCTCCTTTTGCTTAAGTAAGTCCCTTGAACATTTCATATAATAATGGTTTGGTGATGATGAACTCCTTTAGATTTTTCCTGTTTGGGAAGCACTTTATCTGCCCTTTGATTCTAAATTACAGCTTTGCTGGGTAGAGCAGTCTTGGCTATAGGTTGCTGCTTTTCATGACTGAATATCTCTTGCAAATATCCCTTCTAGCTTGCAAAATTTCTTGGGAGAAATAAGCTGACAGTCTTATGGGAACTCCCCTACAGGTAACTAACTTCTTTTCTCTTGCTGCTTTTAAGATTCTCTCTTTATCTTTAACCTTTGACAATTTAATTATGAGGTGTCTTGGAGTGGGCCTCTTTGTATCCATCTTGTTTGAAACCCTCTGTGATTCCTGGACTTCCATGTGTATTTTCTTCACCAGATTAGGGAAGTCTTCTTTCATTATTTTTTTCAGATGGACTCCAAATTTCTTGCTCTTTCTCTTCTCCTGGTATCCCTGTGATGTGAATGCTGGACCGCTTGAGGTTGTCCTAGAGGCTGTTTATACTATCCTCATTTTTTTGGATTTTTTTCTTTTCTTGTTCTAATTGGTTGTTTTTTGGTTCCTAATGTTCCAAATCATTGATTTGATTCTTGGCTTTATCCACTCTACTGTTGTTTCCCTGAAAATTGTTATTTATTTCAATTGGTGTATCCTTTCTTTCTGACTGGACCTTTTTTGTGCTGCTGAGGTCCTCACTAAGTTCCTTGAGTGTCCTTTTAACCAATGTTTTGAACTCTGCATCTGATAGATTGCTTGTCTCCATTCTGTTTAGCTCCTTTTCTGGAGTTTTGTTCTATTCTTTCCTTTGGGACATGTTTCTTTGTCTCCTGATTTTGGCAGCCTCTCAGTGTTTGTTTCTCTGTATTAGGTAGAGCCACTTTGACTCTGTGTCTTGGTAGCATGCCCTAATGTAGTAGGTGTCCTATGGGGTCCAGTGGCAAAGCCTCCCCTATCACCCAAGCTGGATACTCGAGGTTCGCCCTTTGTGTGGGCTGAGTACACCTGCCTTTTGTAGTCAAGCCTTGGTTGCTGTTGGCAGATCAGTTGGTTGGATTTACCTAGGCCAGTCAGCTGCAGGGGTTGGTTATGACCTCTGACCACCAACCTCTACCCTCCATGGAGGATCAGCTGTGAAGGGACAGGGTGGTGGTGTGCTGACATGGTCTGAGTCTGTTCACTGGGGGGTACAGGCTCTTGGGTTTCCCTGGTCATTCAGGCCAAGGTCAGCCCCAACCTGTGTTTTGCCTGGGGCCAGCCTGCCTGGGCAGTAAAGCAGTCTGAGATGGCTGCTACTTGTGCTGGGTTTGGAGATTCCCCGGGCAGAGCCAAGCTGTGAATCTAGGCTGGCTGCTGCTAGTGCCGGGCCTGGAACTCAGTGAGGCCAGCTGTTGCTTGTTTGAGAGGATTTAGGAAGTTGTGAAGCATGAGACAAGACCAGCCATTCATATGGAAAAGCAGCTTGATTGGGCCCGAAAGTTGGGCGGGGTGGAGTCTCTGGGAATCTCCTAGGTGGGTCAAACAGTGTTAGCCAGGTTGATGGAACCTCAGATATGGCACCAGCTTGCCGGCTCTGTTGGGGGAGGGTTTAGAAAAGGCACAATGGCCTCCGCTTGCCTTGATGTCAGACACTTCAGTTTCTCCCTGTATGGAACTGGTGCCTTTCAAGCTGCTGCTGTGGTGCTGGAGCTCAGAGGGAGTGAGTCTGAGTGTAGGTGAGTACATGTGTCGGGTATTTAAGAGAAACTGCTTGGGGTTCCAGCAGTTTCTTCTACTGACTCAATCCCCGCTGGTTTTTGCAGCCAGAAGTTGTGGGGACTTATCTTTCTGGCACTGGGACCCTGGGCGGGGGGGCCTGGTGTGGGGCTGGAACTCTTCACTACTGAGATATCCATCCTGAATTTTTATCTACCACATGTGGGTGAGAGACCACACCATTTCATGTCTGCACCCCTCCTATCAGTCTGGATGGATGTGGTTTCTTTAATTCTGTAGTTGTCAGACTTCCGTTCTCGATTTCTGATGTTCCTGAGTGATGGTTTTTCTATATTGTAGTCATAATTTTGATGTGGTTGTGTGAAGAGGCAAGCCTTGTCTGCCTATGCTTCCATCTTGCCCAGAAGCCCAGGACTTTCTACTTTAAAGAAGGTCAAATTGGGATTTATGGTAGAAGACATGTTAGCCCAATCAGACCTGGGCATCCCAGAGTCTAGTAGAAGCCTCACAAACCTTGCTGGGAAAATAAATGGAAAAAATGTTGAATATTTCCTTTTGCATGGATTCAATCCTGTTAAAGCAACTCTTCAAGTTAGAATCAACGTGAAAAGCCTTTGCCAAGTGGCACAATTGTTTTAGACTGATGTGATGAGAAACATGACAGTAGTCCACCTTGCCCGAAGTGGGCTTACTTGTGCAAATAGTAGGCAACATTTTTCTATAAATTAAGGCGCTTCATTTCTAACAGCTTTATCCGTACTTGAAAGAGAAGTACCTATGATGCTGCTGCTATTTAAGGCCTGGCAGTACATTATAAAATCCCCTCAAAGAACATCCTCTAACTAGTGCAGCTCTTCTATTGTGTGTGTGTGTGTGTGTGTGTGTGTGTGTGTGTGTGTGTGTGTGTGTTAGCGCCTGCACACGCATGTGCGTTTTGGGGGTAGTGAATTGCAGCATGAGGCTGACTAATTCTTGCGTTATAGGCTAATGATATTATAGCAGACTTTGGCTGTGGGAGTTACGATTCAAGTAAATGTTAAGAGTCATGATATATAAGGACTTGGTTAAGAGAATTCTAGCATGCATGAGTCTAGTCTTGGTATATCATGTAGTGAGTTTACAACTGTTTAATTTTCTAAATATCCTAAAATGTTTCCCTTGGTACTCCTCAGCCATCTTTTCTTCTGAACACTTAACTAAGCAAGTAAAAATTATGGTCCAAATCAACAAGTCTTTAAACTTGGCAGCCAATCACTGGGAAACGCTTTGTTTCTTGGTATCACCTCTTGCCTTCCCCACCGTGTCAGCAGGTATAATAGTAGTGCAGGGAGATCTAACCACTCTGTGCTTGCTTAGTTGGGCTTTTTTACCTCAGGGTCTTTTCATATATGATGATCCTCCTAAAACTTCATGAATGATGACTTCTCGCTTCTGGGAGGTCCTCCCCAACCAGCCTAACTGAAACAGACCTCCTTATCCTCCCCTATTACCTCACTTTATATTTTTTCCTACATTGTACTTATCACAATCTTCAGTTATTATATGTAACTGTTTTTTGCTTTATTGAACATCTTCCCCATCAGACTGTAAGCTCTGAGAGAGCAAGGGCTATGTACCTCGTATATGTCACTCACTATTGTGATTCCTGCTGAATCATACAGTGCCCAGTGTATAAAAGGTGCTCAAAGAGTATTTGATGGATGGATAAATGAAGAAAACCAAAGCACGCTATCATCCATGATTACAAAGGAGCCATAGCAACCTTTGTTTCACTTTAGTAAACAGAAATCTCTTGGCACACTGGCTGTGTCTGTGTTTGCTTGGTTAGTATTAGTGTTATCCAAGGAGAAAAGAATGAGGCATTTGAGCAAATCATACTTCATGGAAAGTCCCCACACCTAGCTTTTAAAAATAATATTTATCAAAATTTAATATACATATTGTACGTGTTCGGGATAATGATTTTTCATACACTGAACATACCCATGTAGTCAACATTTAGATCAAGAAATTGAATACCCGCAATATCCTGGAAGCTCCCCTCAAGCCTGCTTCCAGTCGCCATCCCTTCAAAGTTAAGCACCATCTTGTTCTCTAACAGCATACATTAGTTTTGCCCATTTTTACTTTATATAAATGGAATCATAGTTTGCACTCAAAATTTCAAGATTATGTTTGTGAGATTCATTCACTGGCCATATTGATGCATGTTTGTGCTTAATGTTTTTAAACAAGGGAAAATGAATTCTAAGATACAGTGAGAGGCCTAGGTAATAGGACAAGGAGATTTATGTGCTGAAGCGAGCCATCTTCTGTTGAATTCATTTTGCCTTCTTTCCTTCCTCTAGCCTTACTTCCCAAATCATAACATGTAGTTTACAAACATCTGCCCTTAGGAAAAATACTGAGCCACTGAAAATCCATCTCTGCTACTGCAAAACAAACAAACAGACAAACAAACTTTTGAGCCCATGTTCTCTGCCTGAAGTGTGTCAGTTGTCATTTCTTTATATTGGAGGCAGCATTTAATTATTGATTTTTAAGGCCCATGTCCTCAATGTGTTTATGAAAGTTTAGGGACATTTTACTTTCCATCTCAATGCATGACTTTATGAGAGACCTATGAGTGGAGTAGGAAAACCTGTTTAAGTTTCTGGACTTGACACAGAGACAGATAAAAACAGGATACTATAGGTAATTTAAACTTGACAAAGACATGCCTTCAGTATGAAGAAGTCTATTTGAGTTATTAATCATGAGTTATATGTTTTTGTGACAGTGAAAGGTAAAAGCTTTAATTAAATACACCTTAATAACCTTTCCTTAGAACACTTCATTTTAAAAAATGTGGCGCCCTGGCCGGGTGGCTCAGTTGGTTGGAGTGTTGTCCCTTATACCAAAAGTTTGCGGGTTCCGTCCCTGGTCAGGGTGTGTGTGGGAGGCAACTGATGGATGTTTCTCGTTCTCGCTCTCTAAAATCAATAAGCATATCCTCAGGTGAGGATAAAAATAAATAAGTAAACAAACAAATAAATAAACAAGGCATTAAAAAATCTATGGAAGGTGTGGAGTAAGTCTTCTAGAGCGCTATGTAATGAGGAAGCACTCTCTGACAGAGAAGCTTGCCAAGCATTTACAAATTACTGAAGGAGGCTGTGGAATCGATGACCATCTGTTCAGCCTGGTTCTCAAGCAGGTGTGTCTGGAGCCAGGGAGCTGGATGACATGATCTTAGAAGGAAAGGACCTTTTGTTTTTCATTTGATGGTTATCCAGGTTCTTAAAACCTAAAAAAAAAAAAGGTCTGAAAACTTAAGGAATGAAATAAGATGTTCCTTTGGCTCATTCACTGTCTGTCTGCTTGTCTGTGCCTGTCTGTCTGTCTGTCTATCTGTCTGTCTCTCTCTCTCTCTCTCTCTCACATTTTCAGACTTTGTGCTGGAGACCACTTGGAGGCAAAAGACACCATTTATTTTACTGCTTCCACTCTTAGTACCACACATTAAAAAAAAGAGAGAAAGTATTGTGCTATTGCTTGGGTAAAGAGCTATTATTTACTGACCCTCATTTTAAAATGTTTTTATTGCTTTTTAAAGTGACCAAAATGACACTTTTAAAACCCACAATTTTGTGTGACCTGCATATTGAACCATACCAGGCACCACTTGAGAGGTCTTTGTAGGCTACTACGGCTCCATACACAATAATAATCAATACCACTTAGACTACTTATTGGGTACATCTTAGGTGCCAGGAACTGGTAGGCACTTTACATATATAATCTCATTTAATTCTCTGAATGATCTGGCAAGGTACAGGTATCATTATCACTACATTTATAAATGAGGGAAATATGTCTTGGCCAAGTCAGATAACTAGCCCTCAGTCATATAACTACGTTTTCAAGCACTGAATTATGAATCAGGTCTGACGCCAAGGCCCATATATCTTTTCTATACAGTATTATACTTTCCTAATACTTTGAGAATCCTGGCCTATTAAAATAAGACTCTGAAAACCACCCCCCCACAATTTCTGATTTGGATATATTTCTAGATTCAGCTGATTTGTTTTGTAGTCATTTTTGACATATTGCTAAGCTGGGGTTTTAGAATTAGGTAGTTCTGGGTTTGAACCCTGCCTTTTCCACTTGTCACCTCTGTGAACCTGTGGCAAGTTACTTAACATGTCTAAACTTTAGTTCCCACTTCTATTAAGTAGATCAAATAGCAGAGCCAACCTCATAGAGCTGTTGTAAGAATTAAAGGAGATGATGCAAATGAAAGCATATATCAAAATAAGAGTATACAGTAAGTATTCAAGAAATTTAATAACAATGATCCTAGGAATGGTTTTTGAACTTACTGGAGCTTGGCAGTCTCTCTTCCCCTGTTCAATATTTAACTTGATTGCCTCCTTCAGAAGCCTTTCTTGTCCCATCAGGCCCAAAAAATGTTTTCTACCATCCAGAGTTTAAGTTCACCAATTGAACGGAGACTGTCATTACTAAAGAATCTTGTTTTTCAAACTTAGATTTTTTAGCAGCCTGCCTTCCCATCCCAAAGATACAAAGAAGAACTACAAAAATATAAACTAGCTGCAATCAAATTAAATGTCCTGTGTCCCATTCTCTCAAACCATTAAAATGTTACCATACCAAAATTCATGCCTATTTATCTAGCCCTATGATTCTCATCTATTCCAAGGCAAAGATTGGGACACATGGTCTGAGAACGAATTTTGTTTTAGATTTGTAATCTGATTTTCAAGATACGATTTATGGAGACATAAAAATTAAATTGCATTTAGTTTGACATTTTTATGAAACATTTTTATGGGGACGAATATAGGGATTGCATACAGTTGAACTGCCACAGATCACGTATGTGTGCTGCTGCACATCTTTGAGTGAAAACCTATCAGCAATCTCTTGAATATCCTTGAAAAGCACCCAAGTAAAAGGTTATCAGTATCTTTTGCAATGTTAATAACTTCATTCCACAATTTTGTTTGGTTTCTGCTGTATAGCATCACTCTCTCTAATGCAATGCTAAGCTTATAGAAACACATGCAGTATCTAATTCTTGGTGTCGGTAAAAGTGATGCATATCCAGAGAGGGGATAAAGATAATTAGCTCCAGGGTTTGATAGATGTCATTTTAATCTCATACCCTACATATAACCAATTACCATTGTAAGGATAATTTGAATTTTTATTTTATTTTATTTTTTAAAATATATTTTATTGATTATGCTTACAGTTGTCCCATTTTTTTTCTCCCCTTTATTCCCCTCTGCCCTGTACCTCTCTCCCCCCAGCATCCCCCTACTTAGTACATGTCCATGGGTCGTGCATATAAGTTCTTTGGCTTCCCCATTTCCTATACTATTCTTAACCTCCCCCTGTCTATTTTGTACCTACCACTTACGTTTCTTATTCCCTGTACCTTTAACCCCATTCTCCCCCTCCGCCCTCCCCACTGATAACCCTCCATGTGATCTCCATTTCTGTGATTCTGTTCCTGTTCTAGTTGTTTCCTTAGTTTGTTTTTGTTTTTTTAGGTTCAGTTGTTGATAGTTGTGAGTTTGTTGTCATTTTACTGTTCATATTTTTTATTATCTTCTTTTTCTTAGATTAGTCCCCTTAACATTTCATGTAATAAGGGCTTGTGATGAACTCCTTTAACTTTACTTTATCTGGGAAGCACTTTATCTGCCCTTCCATTCTAAATGATAGCTTTGCTAGATAGAGTAATCTTGGATGTAGGTCCTTGTCTTTCATGACCTTGAATACTTCCCAGCCCCTTCCTGCCTGTAAGGTTTCTTTTGAGAAATCAGCTGATGGTCTCATGGGAACTCCTTTGTAGGTGACTGTGTCCTTTTCTCTTGCTGCTTTGAGGATTCTCTCCTTATCTTTAATCTTGGGTAATATAATTATGATGTGCCTTGGGGTGTGCTTCCTTGGGTCCAACTTCTTTGGGACTCCCTGAGCTTCCTGGAGTTCCCGGAAGTCTATTTCCTTCTCCAGATGAGGGAAGTTCTCCTTCATTATTTGTTCAAATAAGTTTTCAATGTCTTACTCTTCCTCTTCTCCTTCTGGCTCCCCTATGATTCGGATGTTGGAGCATTTAAAGTTGTCCCAGGTGTTCCTCAGCATCTCCTCATTTTTTTGAATTCTTGTTTCTTCATTCTGTTCTGGTCGAATGTTTATTTCTTCCTTCTGCTCCAAATTGTTGATTTGAGTCCTGGTTACCTTCCCTTCACTGTTGGTTCCCTGTATATTTTTCTTTATTTCACTTTGTACTTTTTCCTCCATATTGTGACCATACTCCACCAATTCTGTGAGCATCCTGATTACCAGTGTTTTGAACTCCGCATCTGTTAGGTTGGCTGTCTCTTCACTGCGTAGTTCTATTTTTGGAACTTTGATGTGTTCTTTCCTTTGGGCCATATATATTTTTTTGTCTTGGCACGCCTATTACGTTGTGAGGGGTGGAACCTTAGGTATTTGCCAGGGCAGGGCAACCCACGTGATTGCCTTGTGGCGCTGTATGTGGGGGAGGGGTCAGAGAGAGAACAATGCTGCTTGGTTGGCTCTTGGCCGGCTTTCAGTCACTTCCCCTGCTACCCACAAGCCAATTGGGCCCTTCTGGTGCTGATTCCCAGGTGGGTGGGTTTGTGTAAAATCTGGGACCCTGTGGGTCTCCAAACGAACTGTCCTGTGAGACTGGCCGTTTCTTCTGCTGCTGCAACCCTCACAGGTTTTTACTGGAAGAGGTTTCGAGGCTTTCTTTTCCTGATCCGGAACACTGGGTTGCACTTCTCTCTCATTCCGCAGTTGTTCCTTCCAGTTTATCTGCACACACATGTTGGACCACCCGGTCTACCATCCACTGCCTTGCCCACCATGGTCCACCAGCAGCCACCTTGCTGCTTCCTTTCTGCCCCAGTGGCCCATCTCTGACCCTCCTACTGCTCTGAATGAATGTTTCTTCTTTAACTCCTCAATTGTCAGACTTCCATACAGTTTGATTTTCTGGCAGTTCTGGTTATTTTTTGTTTTTAAATTTGTTGTTGTCCTTCTTTTGGCTGTGCGAGGATACAAAGTATGTCTACCTACGCCTCCATCTTAGCTGGAAGTCCAGATAACTTGAATTTTTAAACGCCCTATCCAATTTCTTTCAATTATTGTTGTAAAAGATTTGAGAGCCAACAATATAGAAGTCACTTTATAAGCCTGTGTTAGAAATGGTCACATCCCAGGGGGCTGAAAACACAGATCACAAAGGTAGAATGATCTTTTTATTTTGAGCATTACATAATTTAGGCTTTGAAAAATGTTTTATTAAGGAGGAAACCAAGCAACTTTTTAATGATAAAAAGTACTTCGCAACCATGTTCATAAAAAGCCCATCCAAGGCCTTATATTCTTCTGATCTTTCGAAAGAAATTGTACTATCTGAAGTGAATGTAGATAAAGAACATTTACAGAAGAGGAGGTTATAAGATTCTTGTTGGGATTCTGCAGGTTTCTGTGTGGCTTTTGCTGTAATGGGCCTTTAACTTGCCTCTTCTACCTGTTCTTAAAGAGATTGCCCTGTTAGTTGAGAGTGATTCATTTCTACTAGTGGTGAAAAGGCATTTTCATCTACCACTCTGAAGTAGTATTAATCTGCTAGGCCTTCATAAATTTCATTGTGAAGAGACTTAATTTGTTTCCATTATGAGAACTTTTGAGCACATTCAGTTATCATAATCAAAAAGTACTTAACTGCATGTGTGCTATGCCAAGAGAATTACAGAGACACATTTTCTGCCCTCTGAGTGTTCAAGCTTAAGAGTAAGTGCCAGGTTTTGTGGGTCATTGTGTGGAAGGGCAAGATGATGCATGATCTTGGGATGCAAATTTAGGGTCAGGGTGCGGGCTAAACCGGAGGACCTGGGTGTCAGACAAAACCAGAGAACCTGTGTTTCAATTGGGAGTGTTAGGGGAGCTAGGAATAGATATGAGAAGTTCATCCAAGGTAGGGACACAATTAGGAGCATCCTAATTTTTGTAGATTGGAGAACTGTGTCCAGAGGTCAGGCATAGCAAGAGGCTACAGGCAAGGAGTGGAGTTCAACATACAGACAAGTTGGTTGGGATTCCTGTCAGGCAAGAAGAAACAGGCAATAGTGTTTTGGCCCAGATTCAAAGCAGATGGACTTGTGCACTTAATAACACAGACATGGTGGGAATCTATATTTCTTCCCCTGCCCTGATTTTAAACAACCTTTTTGATGTATTCGGATTAGGATATGGGTTTGTGCTGCTTCCTCAGGTGAGGCAAGCTGTCACAGATGCTAGGTAGGTATCACAATACAGGTTGAGGTCCTGGAGTAAGCTCTTGTAATTTTACCTTTGAGACCACATTACCATGCATCAACATTCTTTTGAAGAGATGATATCTGGTGTCTTAGAGTTTCAGTGTATTTGGACTTTTTCTTATGATTCCCTGTTTCTTGGCAGTGAAATACATAATACAGGCTGAGGCACATCAAAACAGCTTTTAACATTTAGAACTGAGAAACCAGCTGGCGTCTGAATAGAAACTTGCCTCCCCCCCATCTCTTAGTCCCTAAGGGTGGAAGATATCCTAGAAAGGAATTTTAGATTGTGGTATATTCCAGGTGATCAGTGAATCTATTCAGTGATAAATACCAACTTGGTCCCTGTTTTTAAATATTTTTCAATTTTTATTTTTAACTTTGTTTTTTTTTGGAGGAGAAGTAGTCATCCCTTTAGCTGCAGGAATTCCTCTTGGATTTCTAGTCATCATTTAGTTTGATGCACATTGGCCACTACACTGATTTCAACTGGGATAATGATACTATTTCTGCTTAGCATCAACTGTGATTTGATAAAAGGATACTTTATTCCTTTATAGAATAAAGGCAAACATAAGGCATGGCTGAATGAGAGGGGAGGAGGCAAAGACTTTAAGGGATGCTTAACAAGCTGCTAATTACTTCTGTTGGCATTATGCCACTGTTTATGTATTAAGGATGATCTTGATGTTAGAGCACTGCACCGGAGAACATGACTTAGGGCCCGGGGACAAGGGTGAGGTGGTTGAGAGGACTGTTCTAAAGAACTCTTGGGCAATCAGTTCAAAAAAATTAGGGCTTTACTTCAGTTTCACAAGAAGAAGTTCTCAGTGATACCTGAAGAATTGAATTGTGTCTTAAGTTCTTAGGAAAGGAAGAGGGAGAATTCGTAAAGAAAGGCACCCAGTGCTCATGCACTGTATCCTCATAATAACGTTGAGTTAGATATATATTATTATTCTTGTTTTACAGTTGAGTAAGCCAAGACCCAAAGAGATTAAGTAACTTCTTTAAGTATTGTGTTTAAGAATTAAGGCTCTGGAGGCAGAGGGAGGTGAGTTTGAATTCTGGCTTCCCCTAATTTCTGGCACTTTGACCTTGAGACAGATACTTAAGCTTTCTGTGCCTTGGCTTACCCATGTATACAATAGACCTACGAATATTACCTATAACCGAAGGGGTTTTGTAGATATATTTAATGACATAATATGAAGAGATCACTTAACACTCTTCTGCACTCTCAGTAAGTGCTCAATAAGGGTAGCTGTTTGTAGCCATCATCATCACTCATCATTAACACTGCTCCTACCCAGATGCGTTGGACACCAAAGCCCTTGCTGTTTCCACAACGGTATAGGGCCTCCAAGTGTTGGTAAGAAGAACCAGGGAAAGTCAGTGTGCAAAAAGAGAAGATGAAGAGGTAAGTGAAAGGAAAAAAAAGAAGGGGAAGTTTAAAAAGAAGGATTAGAAGTTTATACTAAGAGGTATGGTCACCAGAAGGCCACTGGCTAGCAATTGTCTCAGGTGCCATATTCATTTTGTCCTATCCTAGAACAACTTTTTTTTTTTTCTGAACCTCCAAGAGCTCTAGATTGTTGAGAAAAAAAATCCATGTAATTATGGGTGGGGAAAAATAATTTCTCTTACCTTTCTAAGTTTTTCTGTCTGGACTAAGAAATTAACATGAGACAGATTAACAGGATAAAATGACCAAATTGATTACATACATACACACAGGGGTTCCATAAGAACAGGAGACCCAAGGTCACATTGGGCCGTTTAGACCTGTGTGCCATTCTGGGCTAAGGAGAGGGAGGCAGGGGTCTGGGACTTCGAGGGGAAAGCAGGCAACTCACAGGCCGAGGAGGAAGAGCACACACGTGTGGTGAACAGTTTCTTGCTGAGCCGCTCGGAATAATGGGACCCAGAGGGGAATCTAACAGGCAGACCTTGCCTGGATCCTCCTGTGGGACACACGTAGTTCGTATGTGCTAAGGGGAATATGCCAAGGTTCCCTCCCCCAGCAGGTTTTCTTACCTGCATTCCTTTAGTCAGGTAAGGGGGAGGGTCAAAGGTTCTTTCTCAGGCTTTTGTTTCTTGAAAATAACTCACTTAAAATAATCGATATCCCCAAAGGTATATTTTGGGGTGGTGGACTTTGCTCCCCTTCATGATCAATCAATGAGGTTAATCTAAAGACCTTCATTAACTTATGTTTGTAAAACCACTGCATAAAATTCATATAATCAGTCTGACCCCTAACTCAAAGGAGTTCATAAACTGGTTCTGACGCCATTCACGTGCAGCGAAAAGTAATGGTCAACCCGACATGTTTACCTGTCTTAATGACTGTATCAAATCCTTTCCATGACCTGTGGGATGCAAGGAATGATCATTAAACATTTAATTAATAAATAAATTAAATCCCCTGACCTTCCAAAGCCATGGATTTTCTGTGTGCCAAAAATTTCTCAAATTGTGGAAAAGCTGTGTGAAAGTATTATATTGGGTCACGTTATCTCAATTTAAAATCAATTACATGAACTTTGATGTCACTTCTTATGGATATTCAACACAACAGCACCCAGCAAAGTACCCAGCTATGTTCAGCCCCTGGAAGAGGAATGACTCGAACATCTCTAGATGTACAGGAAAGCTAACTTTCTTCTAAGCCAGATGGAGCTAAATTAGCCTCATGAATTCATCTTCCCTGTGATTGTTGGTTTGACCTTCATTCTGATACACAAATGAGAATAAATAGGGTCCTTTTTACTTATCCCTCTAGTAATTGATCACTGTTTGTACTAATTCATTCTCAGGCTCTACCCCATTCTCCAAAGAGAACCAGCCAGATGCTTTCCATCTGAGAGATCCCTGGTTCCATGTGTGAGTTTCTTTCATGGGTATTGAAGCTCATCATACAAAACTATTGGATAATACCTGTTGAAGATTTAACCCTTTTTGGCCAGGTAGGATTCTAATGTTCTGGGTAGAAATTTCCCACTCTCTTTTCAGATGTGGACTTTTGACCTGGTGGGCAGCTGATACCTTAACCAAAGCAGAGTTCTCTTTATTAACAAGGTGGCAGGAGCTCCTTAATATAAATGTGAAGGTTATCTATAAATACATGTTTAGACCAGTGCATCAGTAAAGCTGTCATCTTAGAGAAAAGAGAGTACAGAGTACATGAAAATGTGAGCCCATGAAATATTAAAACAGCCTATGAGGAAGAAATCCTTTGTGTTAAGCACAGCAGTTTAGGATTTAATAAAAGTGAAACAAGACTATTGCTCTTTTACATAATGCCATTTTGAAGAATTTCCAGTAGGAAGTTAACCAAAATGGAGCAAATTAATAAAATAATTATTCCTATGTGTTTTGCTCTTTGAAAGCTTACTTTCTGCCCATCTCTGCTAAAATGTTTTTTTATTAGTGGGACCTTAACTCCTCTAGCACTCCCTAACCCCCTGATGTTGCCTTGTTTTTCTCCACAGTGCCTATTGCGTTCTGACTTACTTTATAATTTACTTGCTTATTTATTTATTGTGTGTCTACCCTACCTACTTTAGAATGAGAGCTCCATTAGGGCAAGGACCTTGTTTTATTGCATTTCCAGTACTCGGAACAATGACTGGTACATAATGGGTGCTCAATATATGTTTATCTAATGGAGGGATGAATGACCATAAAGAAATGAATGTAAATTCACCCTGACTTAAAAGTTGAATTTGAAGGTTGTTTTTAGAAAAACAATTTTCATTAGCTATGATCAAAGCAAACCTTTTATAGTATACATGTTTTAAATTTATTTTTCTGTAATTATAAAATACTATCACCTAAGGACTCTAGTCTTCAGGTTAACACGTGATGGTATCTAAGGTAATTAATTTTTAAGTAATTATGCCAAATTTGTTAGTGGTTTCATATCATTAATTAAGATAATGAACCTTGTCATTGGTAACACTACAATTTACAAGTAGTTTGCTCATTTCAGTTTTTATTTGTTTTGTGCAGTTATGTAATATTTTAGAAAAAGGGGGATTAAAATGGTGATGAAGTGAACAAGTGAGTTTAAAGAATGTCTCTTGTGATTAAAAAATATTCAAACTGCCTTGGGAAGTATATTTTTAAAGTTTCAGTTGTGGTATTGTAAAGGGAGTCAGACTGTTTATTTAAAGGCTTAGGTTGATAAGGCAGTGGGAAAAATTTCTCTTGGCTTTGCTACTTCAAGGTTCAATTTCCTTATATATAAAGTTAGGATTATAATTTTTGCCCTTTTTTTTTCATAGGGTTCCTGAGATACATCAGAAATCCTCTATGCAGTGTAAAGTTCTATGCAACTATAAGGGGTTATGTGATGCTAGTAAATAATTTCATTTGTCAAATGATTTGGCCTTTAGAGTTAGAGGCACTTTTTTTTTTAATGTGGAGTATTCTCATGTGATTCTTGTTTTAGAATGAAATACAATTGAGTTGAGGTGTACATTAGTATTAGAAGAAATTCAGGGACAAAGAAGGTGTTTGTAGACCAGGCATGCTTTGCTAAGAAGGTGGCCATCAGTGTCGGTCGGCTTCTTGAGAAAGGGAGAAAGAAAGGTGAAAGCTAAACAGCCATTGGACTTGCCTTTTGGGAGGTTGTTGGTTTCATGACTGTGGCACTGGAAACTCAATTTCAGAGGGTGAAAGAAAATGTGGAAATAGGCAAGTGAATGTGAGGCACTTTGTTTTGTGGTTTGATAATGTAAGAAATCTGGGACTTGCTGATGAGCCCTCGACAACCTTGACTCTGGATGATTAAGGTGAGGGGAGGGGACTTCTATGTCAGCATGCGGAAGGGTGTTCTGGGTGAGAGGTACAGTCACTTTTACCTAAAATACATTGTGTGTGTTTGTGAACACCTGGAAGGCGGTCAGGAGGAAGATCCTGTAAGCTTACTGGGGACCGAAGTCAGAGGCCTAACAAACTGGACCCTCAGTCAAAACAGAAGACAATAGGTTATTAGCTAAGAAGCTAAGAAATCTGAGGGGAAATATCGGTTTGTAGAGGGTGGCACCATATAGTTTCAAAATCTACAACAGCATGTGCAGTAAGCATGTGAGCCTAGTGTGTTTTTCCTGTGTACTGACATTTTGGAATTGCAAAACCAGGGATGAAAACAAGATTCAGTTTAATTCAATATTGATCATGGAAAAATTTTTTTCTAACGCCAAAGGGCTAGTGTACGTCATCGCAATAAACTTTGAAAATTATCTCAAGTTCCCTGTTGAATATTCAGCACAGGTGGACCTTACTTAACTTTTTCTTCAGTAGCACAGAATACGTCATATACTTTTTACTGTCTTCATGTAGGACTTTGGGTACGCGTAGTCTGCCATGACAAAATCCCATAGGCTGGGTGACTCAAACAAGAGAAGTTTATTTTCTCACAGTTCTGTATGCTAGACATCTAAGATCAAGGTTCAGGCCAATTTAGTTTCTGGTAAGAACTCTCTTCCTGGCCTGTGGATGGCTGCCTTCTCTTGTGTCCTCACATGACCTCTTCTTCATACCTGTGGAGAGAGGGTTAGCTTTTTGGTGTCTCTTATAAGGACACCAGTCCTGTCTGATCAGAACCCCACCCTTATGACCTCATTACCGTAATTACCTTTGTAGAGGCCCTATCTCCAAATACAACCAAACGGGGGATTAGGGCTTCAACAAACAAATTTCGAGGAAACACAAACATTCAATCCATGAAAAACCCCAGCAGCATCACCACTATAATGTTCATAATAATTGCCTCTTATTGAGTACTTTTTGGGGTGTACGAGGCACTAAGAGAGGTACTTTAAATGAATTATCTCATTGTATTAGTCAACTACTTTGGTGACTTATCACAATAAACAATTATTTGGCATTCACGTCACAATTCCTATGCTAAAGGAAGGAAAGAAATAAGAAAGGAAAGAAGGGAGGAAAGGAAGGAAGGAGGGAGGGAGAATGAAGTGTAACAAGCTTTTTGTAGAGGTGTGGGATGCTGTTTGTTATATTCAATATTATGTGTACTTGTTAATATTAGCTAATTCACCGTTAGGGTATTTTCCCTCGTTGGCATAAATTATAACGATACCGTGAATGTGTTTAGGGTATCATTGTAATATCAAAGCATATGGAGTCTTTCCTCTGTCCAGTCATAACTGCCTCTTCACAAAGGAGATTGTACTGCCCAGGGAGACCATGTAAACTGCTCTCAGAATATGAATCTATTTGTCCATATTGTGCACAAGTTGGAAGGTAAAGGACTAGGAAACTGCTTCCCATTGAGCTAGGGGACTCCTGCAGTGATTGGGAACAGGAGGATTAGGAAATTCCCATTCCCTTTTATCTAAACAAATGCAGTGTTGGACATAAATTACAATAGGCTGCTACCTCTTTTTTGGGCCTGGACTTCCTTTCCATTGTCCCACCTTAAAAGGTGCATTGGTTGGTTTGCAATGTTCAACAAATATTGTTTTTTTTTCCATTCTTATATTATGGTTGAGAGTTCATTTTCTTTTGATAGATAGTACAGTGCTATCCTAATTCTAGCTAAGTTGCACTAACAAAGTACAGAATATGAAATTCTAAGCTTCTGAAAGTTATTTTCCTACCATTCAGATGGTATGTTTCTTAAAATGCCAACATATCCCCCAAACAATTTAATTCAGCCTTCTTAAAGCACAAGAAGGAAGTATTCCACTAGCAAAGCTGTTCTCTTACCATATTAAGGGAAATTTCTCCAATACTATAATAGATCTGGTAGTTTTTGAAGGTGGAGGGAGATAAACTGTTTAGACAGAGTGTGAAAGAGCTTAAATGTTTCCTTCCTATATTAAGGAGAATAGCACTCTGGGATGGTTTCATCTTAAAATAAATTTGTGTTCTATGGTTGTTGGTAAAGGGATAGGGGAAGTATATGGAAAGGACATATTTGTTATTCAAAACCAGGTCAAGATTGTTGCCTGGGCATGAATATGCGGTCAACGGAGAGTTCATGGCCGATGATAGGTCAGGAGGCTTCACCTGGTGCTGTTGGTAGTCAGAATAATGTGGATCAGGCCTGTCTTAGCAATTCCGAAACACCCTGTAATCTGGGAAAACATTGGAATCAGACTCGTAGAACTGAATTAGAGATGTGTGGGTATTAAAATACTCCATCCAATCCATTTCCACATGTACCATCTGTTGTTTCCAGATGTGCTGTTTCCGAGAAGCGGTATTCACGGGCATGGTATTGTAACCACACGAAAATCAGCATTCCTAGGTCTGGGACTTAATTCCCAGAAATACAAGTTTTCATTGGCTGCACTTCAGGGAATCAGACTCCTCTGTGGCTGGGGATATGCCTTTACAAGCATGGTAACAGAAATAGACCAATTCAGAGTTTATAAGGCATCAGGGAGCCTTGAAGTTGGGAACAGTACAAAGTTTCTCTTTTGTGTCTGTAACTCAAGGTAAGTTAGGCAACACTATTAATGCTCTCCCCTTGGTGATTAGATATGCTAGCTCGTTGTAGATAAGGTGTTGGAGGTAGCTCTTCGATGTTAAGTTTGATAAGGGAAGTTATAAAATGCTCCAAAGGCTCTAGAGTATATGCTTAAAGCCTTGTATATAGTCCAGCACCTTATTCTGGTGCTGTCTGTAAAGCAATGGGCTGTCACCTCCCTCAAGACCACCGCTTGCCTCATTAATACCGCTGGAACAAATGATCACTTCACAGCCCAGAAATCTTCTATAGCAGTTGTGGTGATTGATGTAACAAGGCTAAAAAATAATGATGAAATGCATGTTCCAGAAGACAGATTCAAATGGCAGGAGCTTCAAAGGCAATTAAATGTGACACAGAAGGAGTCTTCCTGGAATAAAGTATTTTCAAATAAATGGTAAGATAAGTGTGATAATCTCCTAGTCTCACATTACACATAAATTAGCTTCATATGAATAATTATTTCTGAAGGCTTACCATGCATAGAAGTAAAACTTAAGAAATAGACAGTTTGAACCGTTTTATATATATATATACATATATATGGTTTAAGATGGGGCAAAAAAGCAATGCTTTTGGGACTGGCATATATGCTGATGATTGGGTTTATTTATTTGTCACCATAGTATTTTTTCTTTCTTTTTTAAATTTAATCTTTATCGTATTTTTTTCCCAGTAGCCACAGGATTTGAATGACATCCTTTGATATGCTTTAAAGTTTCTTGTTGGCTGTAAAGTAAAAAAATCATGACTACAGATGTCAAGTTTAACTGTCGTCTTCCAAAGTGAGTCAAACGATTATTATGATGTATTGATTCTATACCACTAAGTTACTAAGTATACTGTGGGAGGGACCTGCCTGCTTAAGAGGGTGCAGCTGTACATTAGACAGGCAATCAAGGTCGCTGTGAAGGGGAAATTGAAGACATGTGGAAGTGACTGGGACAGCTGGGCAATGTTAAAGCACTCTGGCATCTGAAGGCTTGGAAAGGTAAACTTCAATTGTCATTTTGAATCTGTAGGTATTACTCCCTTGTTTTCTTGAAATTTGAACACTGGACCTATAAGAGAAGAATACTGGGCCAGATGCTGCACGAGATAGGTTATTTTTATAGGGGTTTTTGATTAAAAATTTAATTCTAGGACTGGATTTCCAAAGAGAGGTTTAAGAATAAGTTTTAAATAGCAATTTTTAAAAATCATGTTGTTTGAGGTAGATGTAAAATGATTTGAGCTATATTGGGTATTTGTTTAGAGTTCTTTCTTTACTAATCTGTTATTAGCCAAACCTGATAGGGTCATTTGTTAATTTCTTGGCATGATCAAAGGCACACATTTATTTAAGGTTGAGTATATTTCAGCCTTACTCAAAGAATATCTAGATATGAGTCAATGCAATTAAACAATCATTCACTGTACTTTTTTTAAAAAGAGATTTTATTTATTTATTTTTAGAGAGATGGAAATGGAGAAAGAGAGGGGGAGAAACATTAATGTGTGGTTGCCTCTTGCATACCCCCTACTGGGGACCTGGCCCACAATGCAGACATGTGCCCTGACTGGGAATTAAACCAGCGACCCTTTGGTTCACAGGTCAGCACTCAATCCACTGAGCCACACCAGCCAGGGCTTTGTACTTTAATAATCAGTTTGACATTTATTTGTAATAATATCTTGGCTAGCCTTTTCAGTGATATGATCAAGTGGTTCAGAAATTTGTTTCTATTTGTAGAGGCCATCATAACACTGCTAATTACCCTGAGGGGGTTGAAGTGTCCTATTGAAATAAAAATTAGAGATTATTTTGACCTAGTTCTTTAAAATAAGTAATGCTTTCATGCCACTACACTGGTTAATATGTAGACCACAGACAGAAATATTCACCAACTGTCAAAAGAGACTGAGAAGTGAAAGCTGTCCATAATTCACTAGATCAGACAAAAAGGCACATATGTGACTTAAGTGATTTATTTTTTTAAGTGTGTTATAAACGATTACCTTAACCTCCTAAAAACTTGGAGTTTAGACTTGGGAAATTCTCCCTTTTACTTAACCCAACCTGTTAATGGGTTAGAAATACTAAAAATACATACTTACATATCATGGAGGGCAGAAAACACATATGTCTAATACAACAGCTGCTTGAAATAAAAAAAGCAATAAAATGACTTTGTACTTTTATGACACATTTATGGACTAGTAATAAAACTCCTTCCTTAATCTCATTCTCTCATCACAGCACCCAAGTGATTTGTGTAATTATTATTTTACCTATCTTTTTAAACAATTGAAAAGCAAGAAGATGAACCAAACGACCCAACATTTCATTTTATTGTAATCTTTCAACTACATGCATATTCTTAATCATTTAAGAAAACTGTGATTTTTAAAGTTTTATCAAAAAGCATGTCATTAAATTCTCATATCTTATAATATTTTAAGAAGGGAAATATATTTCCATGTACTGAGTGCCTGCCCTGGGCCAAATACTGTCATATATGTAAACTTACTTAGCAGTAACTTCGCAACAAACATTGTGCCATAATTATTTTTATGCCTCTTTTCATGGAGGAAGAAACCCAACCTCAGAAATGTTAAGTAGCTTCTTCAATGTCACACCATCTACTTAGTGGCAGAGCCAATATTCAAATGTACATCTGCCCGGTTCTAACTTCTACATTACATAGCTTTTAAATAAATGTGAAGAATGCGTTTGATGATAATGGCTAAATAGAAATATATTGGAATAAACCTGTGTAATACTGATCATCAGTGTAAAAGTATGCTTTAGTTTGTTAACTTGCTTTGTCCAAGACACTGGGATAAATTAAATGCCTGAGTGATATCAGAATTTACAGAAGTGTGCTTATTATATTAATGCTGTTTTACAAATTATAGCAATGATTGATGTCTAGGAACAGCCTGAATTATTTAATGGATAAAATAAGGTTAAGGAAAGTTACTTGCATCCATATATTCATAAAATTCTGGTTTTTAAAGCTGCAATTTCTGTTTTCTACAACCTTGTATATGAAATAAGCCAACCACCACAACTAAAAATAATATTGCTTTAGATTTGAACTATCTGTTGCTCAGTGTGAGGACTTAAAGATATTCTGGTGCAAGTTACTCTTTAAAAAGAGGGCTTAAATTAAATATGTTTGGTTGTATAATATACTTTTAGCTTTAGGTTATAATACAATCAATTATTTCATCGTGATTTAATATTGACACATTTCTACTGGAGAAAAAGACCAATTACTATGTAAAGCAGTTGTGTCATTCTACATGTGTAGAAATCTTGCAATATAATTGCATTCTTGTTATTTTTTCTACTAATCATTTATGAACATTTAAGGTTTTTTATTGTTTTTCACTTTCAATTCAAATGACACTTTTTGGGGGCAGAATTACAGAAAAAATGTTAAAGCTAGAAATCACTGTATTATTTATTAGAAATAGTAACTCTTTAAGAAAGTGCAGCAAAATAAGTTTCTATTCCTTCACCAATGAGCCAGTTGTAAGCACCTATTGATAACCCTTTACGTCCATTTGACCTGGTAGTTCTATAACCTCGGAGCCCATAGCTTTCTTATCTACAAAATCGGATAATAACTACTTCTCTGGGGTGTTATGATAATTACAGAATACAGTGTATGAAAAGAATAATGAATAGCACCTGGCAATGAGTAGCTATCAAATTATTATTGAATAACTTAATGTTTGTGCATATAATTCAGCATTTTTGAAATATGATTTAGGAACATCTTATAATCTGATACAGAACTTGATTTTAACAATAAGTTAAACCTCACCCTGGCTGGTTTGCTCAGTTACTTTGAGCATCATCCTGTAAACCAAAGGGTTACAGGTTCACTTCCTGGTTAGGGCACACGCCTGGGTTGCGGGTTCTGTCCCCAGTTGCAGTGTGTGCGAGAGGCAACTGATCGATATTTCTCTCTCTGTCTCTCTCTCTCTCTCTGTCTCTCTCTCTCTCCTTCCTTTCCCCTCTCTCTAAAACCAGTAAGCATGTCCTTGGGTGAAGATTTAAAAAAGTGAAATCTCAATTATCATGCAGTTGTTTATTAAATCCGTTTGATAGCTTCCCCAACATTGATCAAAATGATACAGGTCTCTGGAGAGCATGTCTCCTTTGCCACATCTTACCCTCTGTGTTTCACTAACTTCTTCTCAGAGCAGAGCAGTTTGATGTGGCTGTTTGACATGACTATTTTGATGCAGGCATATTGGCATAACCACATCTAAAGAATTCTGTGAAATATAAAATCACTGTTGTTTTTTTGTTTGTTTGTTTGTTTGTTTACTTCCAAGGATCATGTGTCAGACATTTCCGAACCTAGTTCTTTCTCTGGCACCCAGACTACGTGGTTCTTTTTCTCCCTACTTTATTCATATTTGAATTGTGCAGTTTTCCTTTTTCATTAAAATATATTTCTTTAATAGTTATGAAAGCAGAACTGTTTTAAAAATGCATACAATTGAGTTAACTTCCAAGGGAAGGGTGATTTTGTCCTCTAAAACCATCATTATAAAAGAGTATTACCTCATAATTTATGCACGTCACTGTGCAAGTCGTTAGAGGAATTATTGTCCTAACTCATACCCAGTATCTTACAGGATTAACAAAGTCAAGAAATCTACCAAAAACAAGTAGCCAGTTAAAAAATATTTTCTACTGGAAAATAGAACACATTTCATGATTATAATGCTAAATCTGTGTTTCACTAGAGATCAAATAAATATGACCATTGTAGCTTTAAGAGATTAAATCATTTGAAATGGTGACCATTTAACAAACAAGATGAATTATAACCGGTATGCCTTTGTGAAAAAAAACAGGCGTGATAAGCATGTGTGGCTCCTAATTTTATACTGTGTGGATGCCAAATGGTGCCTAATCCCTGCCTCATCCTTTAACCCATTTCTGAACTCCTTGTCATCTCATACTCTCCTGGTGTGTAGAGTCAGGTATGGGGTGAGGCTTGAAGATAGGATGAGGATTATTGCTTCATATACTGACGGATTTAAAGTAACCAGAATATTTAATCATTTTGTTGTTTAAAGCTCATCACATTATCAAAATAGTAGGTACTCTCTTCCTTTTACTCCTATGTTATTTCTCTTCTCTCTAACAAAATACGAAGTGGTGGATAGTTGTGTTGCAGATCAGGGTTTTATGTTTGCATGTGTGTATATTGGTGGGTATAGGTGGGGTCGAGAGTGATGTATGCAATGAGCATAAGAGGCTGAGCATCATTTTCTTGTATTTTTCCATTTTGATTCCCTGCTTTTATGTCATAAAACAAACAAAAGTTGTATGGTATTGCTAAATAATAAACAATATTAAAATGTGCTTTCAAACTAAAAATTAATTCCTACTTAGAGATAATGTCTTGGAAAATGCAGTGGAAAGGCTAGAACATCTGCAAAATATACAGTTTACTCAGGCTGTTATGGGATGGAGAGGTAATTGTGTAAAAAAAAGAGGCCTTATTTTTGCAAGCAACCTGCCTAACTATAGTTATATAGTAGTAGACAAAGATTTCAATGAATAGAATGATAGTAGAAAACACCAGTGTGGAACAAGCTAGTGATATACTTTATAAGGCCATGTTGGTCGTGGCTTATCCCATTCAACAGGCAGATGTTAAGATAGTGTCAGTAATTACACACTTGTTGAACATTGATGAGCAATGTGTTTTTTATAATGTAATGGATGCAGACTTTTTTTATAACTATACAGTTCTTTTTTTTAGAAGTTTTATTAATTTTTTTAGAGAAAGAGGAAAGGAGGGAGAGGGGGAGAGAAACATCTATGTATGAGAGAAGCATCAGTCAGTTGCCTCTCGCATGCTCCAGCCATGGACCTGGCCTGCAACCCAGGCATGTACCTCAACTGGGAATCGAACCAGTGACTCCTCGGTTTGCAGGATGATGCCCAACCCACTGAGCCACACTAGTCAGGGCCAGACATTTTAATTCCTGCCTTTAGGTGCCTTTTAGTCTAGAGGGGAACCACACAACATGCTGACATAACACTGAGTTGCAAAGAACAGTTTTTAAAATAATGCTTAGACAGACAGTTAAATATTGTTAGTGCATAGAACTGATATAGTCTGGATTAATCCAGAAAAGGCCTCTGAACCGAGTGAACCTTAATATAAAATTTTTAAGAAAGGGTTTTATTACTCAGTCTTATTTTTGAATCAGAGATATTTTAAAGACTGTTCAAGGATTCCCGCAATTTATATTATTTTCTAAGCCTAGAGAGGAAGAGTGCTGTCATAAGAAAAATTTCATGAAGAAAGACCGATGGCATCTTTGGTTGGGTTTAGTACATGCTGATTTTATGGCAGCAATATGTCATCAACTGGTACTATAAAGATATTGCAAACTACCCACACAATTAGAAGATAGCAACCATTCATTGCCATTTTGATCATCTTCCTTTTTTTCTAGGATATTTATAGCTTATAAAATAGGATAACATGATTAAATTTAGTCCCTTGAATCACAAAGAATTCTAGATTATTTCCTTTTTAATTCTGGGAGAACTTAAGCCATCTGTTGCCTCGAAGCAGAGAGATTTAGTAATCAGGCACAGCAGTAAGAAGATATTTGTCTAGGGATGCTATTAATTAACAAACTTGGAAAGCATTCTGGATTTCTTAAAGTCAAGGTACTCCTAACCAAGTACATTGGACATTTAGATGAGAAAAACCTGTCTTAGGTCAGATGCAATATTGGTAACTAAACTATAGTGACATTGCTATACATTAGATCTCCAGCATTTACTCATCTTGCATAACTGAATCTTTGTACCTCCTTCCCCCAACCCCTTGCGACCACCATTATACTCTCTGCCTCTATGAGCTCGACTATTTTAGATTGTACTTACAAGTGAGATTATGTTATTTGTCTTTCTGTGTCTGGCTTATTTCACTTCCCTGTAGGTCCTCCAGGTTCATCCATGTTGTTGCAAATGGCAGGATATTTTTTGAGGTGGAAATATATATATACACATATACACACATATACACATATATACATATATGACATTTTCTTTAGACTTTCGTCCATTAACATACATTCCATATAGTGAAATAGCATGAATATTGGTGAAGTGAACATGAGAATGTGGATATCTTTTTGAGATCCTGATATTTTCCCTTTGAGTATATATCCAGAAATGAAATTGCTGAATCATTAGGTTGTTCAACTTTTAGTATTTTGAGGAACCTCCATACTTTTCCCCCTAATGGTCATGCTGATTTATGTTTCCAACAATGCACAGGATTCCATTTTCTCCACCTCCTTTCTAACACTTGTTATCTCTAAACAGGTGTGAGGTAATACTAACATCTCATTGTGGTTTTGATTTGCGTTTCCCTGATGATTAGTGATACTGAGCACCTTTCATATACCTTTTGGCTATTTGTATGTCTTTTTTGGAGAAATGCTTATATGCAGGTCCTTTGTCCACTCTTTAGTTGGATTTTTTTTTTTTTTTTGGCCATTGAGTTTTATGTGTTCCTTATACATTTGGGATATTAACTCCTCATCAGATAGATGTTTGCAAAGAATTTTTCCCCACTCCATAGGTTGCCTTTTCATTTTGTTGAGTCTCTGTTTTTAAGTGTCTCCAAGGTTCATAAGTAAGTTGAGAATGTCTAAGCTAGGCTGTGACATCAAGCAGACCTGTGTTTGCATCCAAACTCTTCCATTTACTACTACCTTTTTACTTTTTGAATTTACTTGACCCCGTTAAATCATTGCTTCCTTAATTCAGAGTTAATGAGAATACTTTATGGATATGGTTATTGCTAGAATTGAATGAGATAATGTAGGGAAAATGCTTTTACAACAGCGACTGCCACTTAGAAGCTTCCCACAAATATTAAGCCCTTTCATTTTCTCTTCTGTCCTCCTAAGAATTAGCTTTATTCTTCAGTAGACTTCTACAAAGCCTGTCCTTCCCCAGTGCAAACCATCCTATAAAGTGCAGCCATAGTAGGGACCTCCTAAAAATACCTTTGGGATCACGTCGGGCCTTGCTAAGCAGTCTGCAATGTTGCCCTATTACCTTTGGGGTAAACTTTAAACTTCTAAGCCCAGTATTCAAGCTCCTCCATAATCTGACCTCAGATACTTCTTCCCCATCACTCTACATGCTCATTTCACTGAGGCTCGATTAATAGACACCAGTGTTTCTCCAATAGGTCGGAGGGCTTGCTGTTTAAGGATAGGGAGGTTTGGTGTTACGGGGGTGGCTGGTGGTGTGATGGTGAAGGTGCTGGCACAATTTCAGAGAGGGTAGAGCAGGATCCAAGAGAAATTTTCTCGTTATTATGCTCCCCCCTTGAAAATATTTTTCCATGTAATATGCCCAGATTCTGTTAGGAGTTTTTAAGAGATCAATTACTGAACCCCAACTCTATGTAAGATATTAACCTAGAAATGAAGACTTTAGTGACCTTCTCCTTAATGAGTTCATCGCAAATAGAAGATAAACATACAAACAAATAATTAAAAAATTATATTACGATGGCATACTGCCTTCCTAGATGTATGTGCATGTGTATGGGCGTACGTGTGTATGTGTGTATTCTGTAGAAACAGAGGTAAGTGCATTAAATTTATGAGGCAATCATTCTCTAAGAGAGTAATGTTTGAGTGTGAATTAGGTATGTGAAATTTCAAGGTGTACAAGAGCACTGAGTAATGGTAAGACAAAGGAGGGTATCTGGGAAAGAGGGAATTGAAGATGCAAAAGGATAGACGTGAAAGGGTTTGTGTCCAGGGAATCACACAATGTCTAAGGAGGCTTCAGTGTAGGAATAGAGTGGGGATGGAGTGAAAGATACTGAGAAATGTGGCTCTAAGTGTATATTGGGGCCAGTTTGTGGATTATATTATACCATTTATAATTTCTTCTACACTTCCTATGTTCTAAGCACTGTGTAAGATACTGTATGTGCATTGCCTTTTTCAAAGATTTCTATCAACCATATGAAAGCTAGAGAATGTTATCTCCATGTAATTGCTCAAGGTCACCAACTGGCAGTAACAGAGCCAAGACTCAAACCTAGGCCTATATGACCACAGAGTCTATGAATGTGCATGTGCTAAGGTAGTGACTGCAGCTATGTGGCCATAGGGCAGAGGGAGTAGAGTATGAGGTATCCTTTGAGCTAGAAAAATAGTGTTAATGTGGCTCCATTACTGATTTGATTTTGAGGGACAAAGTAGGGTGAGGCTTGGAGGAGCGCTCTTAAGTTTTCCAGCTCCAGAGATACGGTATGTCCATTAGCCGAGATGGGGAATTTGGAAGGGAAAAGAGTGTTAGGGGGTATTAATGAATTTGGATTTCGATGTTTCATAAACTTCAAGATCTTCCAGTGGACTGAAAGTAGTCACTAGAGAATTATTAAATATAGGTTGAGAGGTCTGGAGTGGACATACAGATCTAGAACCATCAGCATATTGGCAACAATAGGAGGTTTAATCTGGGATAAAATTACTTAGAGAGAATGTGTAAAGGTAACAGAGAAGAGCACCAAAGATGGAATGTTCCTTCTTTTCATTATTTTCTTAATAGTTCCTTTACTAAATAGAATAAGCTTCCTAGTGTTATGTAGAGTTTTCTATTTTTTTAAAAAAACTTTTTCTGATATCTATGGGATTATCAGCTACTTGAGGACAAATAACCTCTCTGATTTTCTATAGGCTCACCAACATTTCGCAGAGAGCCTCGGGCATGTTGTAAATTCGTTATATTGGATTGTCCTGGCGCATGGGATGGTGTTAGGGGTGGGACCCTGATAACCATTAATGAAGGGCTTGGACTGTCAGCTGGGAGCCGGGGTGAGTGATGTGCGTCTGGAGCGATGGAGGCGAGGAAGCGGGATCTGCTGCTCTAGTCTTCCCAAGGGTTGGGCCAGTTCCCTCATTTAAAGGTAGAAAGATAGTCATGTTCCAAAGTATATATTTTGTGTTTCATTAAGTAAATATTATGAGGCTTGGAGCTGGATAGAATTGAGAAGTCTTTCGATTTGAGTTTTCACATTCTGAAGAAAGCTTCTGATGGTAGTAAATAGTAAATGAATTTTTCTTTGTCCTAAAATTTAGGAATACGATTTTAACTGTGCCTCACTATACAACTGTTTAAATGAGCTGATCACTGATTATTCTGGGATATGAGAAGATACAAGGCACCAAATAAAAGCTGAGTATTGTTATTTCATTGTTGCTAAAAGACAAAATCGATACTTGATTACTCTGAATTAGCATATCCAGCCATGCAAATCTTTAACCTCAGATTAACTAACTGTAGGACTGTGACCCAACCTACAACAGTAACATTTAGAAATAGAGAATTAGCTGATGCAGAACCTATTTGTAAAGCAAGGAGTTGCACTGATGCCCAAGCTAGTTTTCTGAGTATCATTCTGTCTAAAGTAGCCACAGAATTATGGCAAGCAGAATTTTAACTCATTGGCATTTCTGTGACCCTTCCTTCTTCCCATCGCTGCTAACCATTATGTAACACCACTTATAAATGAAATCTTCCTATCCCTGGTGGTACTTTGCATCATAATAAAGGTCGTTTTCTCTGTTAATGTTCCAAATAGTTTTACAAATTGCCATTAGTCATATCCCTAAATATTCATTAAGTCATTCAAAATTTAACAATTATGTATCGAGTAATTGCCCGGTGTCAGGTAGTATAGGAGTGTACTAGGCACTGGAGCTGTTGTGATGAACAAAATGGTCGAGGACCCCTTCTGTATACTCTATAATAGGAGAGACAGATTACACACAAAGATGTATGTAAACTTGATAATTTCAGATAGTGATTAGTGCCATGTAGACAGTAAACAGGATAATGGGGATAGAGTGATTAGGTGGCAGTGGTAGTGAATGCTGTGAAACATTGTCATCAGAGAAGAATTCCCTGAGGAGATGACATTTGGACTGAACCCTGAGTGATAGGAAGGACTCGGCCAGGCAAAGGTGGGAGAAGAGGGCTCCAGACAGAAGGAACAGCAGGTACAAAGACTCTAAGCTGGGCATGAGTTGGCAGGTCTAAAGACTATAAAGATCAGTATGGATGGCGTGGGGTGATGGGGAAGGGGTGAATACATGAAATGTGATCAGGGAAGCAGGAAGACTGGATCACTCAGGTAATCATGGGCCATGATGAACAGCTTGGATTTGATTCCAAGGTCAGTGGGAAGTCCCTATTAGGTTTACCACTCCAGCTTCTAAAATTTGTCTTAGTTTCCCTTGTTTCCATGCTTCCTGCTTCTTCCCAGAGTGACTGGTACCCGGTTTCCATTGTCCCAGAGAACTGATTAGATCTTCAGTGCTTTAGAACCATCCATTCTGTGTGCCCCTGCCCTTCCCAATTCCCCCTTCCTTCAGGCTCTGAGTGGAAACTCCTCATTGCTCTTAGCAGAGGGACATGCCTAGGATTTGGGCATCAGGTCAGAAAAGGACTCCCCCTGAAAGGAAAGGCAAGATGACTCTTCCTGGAGTAGATAAGTGTACCTTCTTGCAGCAGCCCTCCTAGAACAGCTGCCTGAAGATACAGCTGCTAAGGTCAGGATGTGCTTGATCTCCAGACAGGGAGCTGTTCTAGGATGCCCCAGGAAGGCATCCATCTTAGAGGGAATTCATGGGAGAGCCCCTGCAGTACCACTAATTTCAACATGTCAGGAGATGTCAGGATGGTGGAAGCTTTTAATATCTGATAAGGAATTTTGAAAAGGTGACTCAGACTTCTGGGATTTCTCCATGTGTCCAAGAGACAGAGGCTGTGTGGAGACTTTGAGTCCTTACAAAGGCGGTCTCTGTAGAACAATGCGGATGTTTTGTATTCCACCATAGTGGGAGTAATATTGCCTACAGAACTCTCTAGTTCCCTTTTCTCAGATTCTCTGTGCACTAAACTGCCTTCTTATTTCCAAAAATAGCCACTTCCGTTTGTACTTTGCTCACAAGTATCGCCGCATATGCAATCTAATTTACTCATCAAACCAGCCCTACAAGGTAGGTTTTATTCTGTGTCAAAAATCATGAAACTAAGATCTATAGAAAATGCCTCAAGGAAAATATCAATCTTTACATAAAATGTAGGGAGATGAACGAATGTGGTGAATACCTTGGAAATAGAGCTAACAGGAGTGTCTCATGGATTAGATATGGAGGATGAATAATACAGCTTCTTTGTTATTGCTACATACAAAGATGTTGAATTATTAAATAGTTAAGGTTAGTCTATAGTTGTTGCTAGAAAGCAGCTGGTAATTATTCCAACACATTGTTGTGTTTGGGATACTGACAACTAAAATAAAAACTTTTAGAAGGACTTCTCCTTTTCTTTTCTTTCTTTTTTCTTTCCAGTTATTTTATGCATGGAATAGTTCTAAATTGTCATCCAATTGTGAATATTCTGTTTGTTGATATTAAGTACTCTTGTTACATACTGTAAAATGTTATTTTTTTAATGTGAGGAAATCAGATGTTTGCTTTAGTGGGTCAGGAGATGTGGCCGGGGATTTAGAGAGTTGGACCTTTGAAATGGGAGAAGACGCTCTTACTAATGAAGAGTAGATACCAGTGATAAAGTGACAGATGGAGCCCAAGGAAGTCTGGACTTTTGTGAAGGACATTTGACAACGTCATTAATGGAAGGATGGAGTTAGAGGTACATCTCGGTTTCCCTAGGCTTTTGTAGTCAGTGATGTGCTACATGGTTCACTTCCCTTTCACAGAGTTTTTAGTCTTAAGGAAAAGTTTTGGAAGTAACTAGGGAAGAGAAATTGAACTCAGATTCATAGACTCCCTACGATGTGCCAGTAACTGTGGCGAGATTTTTCTGAATGTTATCTCATCAACTTTCCACAAACACATGGCAAGTATTAAGCCTTTAACAGATGATAATATGCCACTGAGCCTGAAAGAGGTTAAATAACTTGCTCAGGGGACAAAGCTGGTAAGTGGCAGATTTAAGATTCAAACCCAGGCGACTCCACAGTATAACTTCTTTGCACTACAGCCCTTGTGGTGACATGAATGAACTGCCTTGATTTAAAATAGCCAATTTTTTTGTGGTTTTAAATGTGTATCATAACCAAGCTTCTGACTGTAGTTGTCTTCATTTTACATTAAGCAAACAACATTCACCTCCCTCATTCTGGATATCAGATGAATGAGTTATGGAAGGATGCTTTATAGAAACACTTTATGTGATAATTCATTTTGCTTTCAGGTTTAGAGAAGGAGTCCCCCTTAATATCACAGTTGTTGACTATTTGATTAGCTGCTTCTCGGGACTGTCAAAAATCTGTAAAAGGTTGTATTGAAAACAGAGTCCCCGAAATGTGAAAAATCACACTATGGACCAAAGAGAACTTCAAACACTAGCCGGCATGAGCAGTAAGGCACCTGATTACGTACTGAGGTATTATTAAGACTTACAGTGTTGCCCTGGTTGGTTGTGGCTCAGTAGATTGAGTGTGGGCCTGTGAACCAAAGAGTCTCCGGTTCGATTCCCAGTCAGGGCACACGCCTGGGTTTCAGACCGGGTGCCCAGTAGGGGGCGCGTGAGAGGCAACTGCACATTGATGTTTCTCTCCATCTCTTTCTCCCTTCCCCTCTGCCTACAAATAAATAAATAAAATCTTTTTAAAAAAAGATTTACCGTGTTAGTTCCTAATGAGAACAAAATGGGACTAGAAGTGTTTCCAGCCTTCATGATGAATTTATACCATTGAAACCAGAGTACACTAAGATGCCATTTTACAATATCTGCATCAAAAAGAAAACTACTAGAACTGGGAGAATCTAAAAAAAGCCACTAAAGGGACTAAAAAGGGAAATCTGTTTCACTGGATTAAAAAAGTATATAAATGTAACACACACACCTACCATTTGCATTACAGTTGTAAAAAAATTTTTTTAGAGATTTTCTTTATTTTTAGAGAGTGGGAATTGAGGGAGAAAAAGAGGGAGGGAAACATCAATATGTGGTTGCCTCTCGTGTGCCCACCTGGGGATCTGGCCCACAACCCAGGCATGTGCTCTGACTGGGAATCGAACCAGTAACCCTTTGGTTCTCAGGCCAGCACGCAATCCACTGAGCCACACCAGCCAAGGCAAATTGTAAAAATTTTGATTACAAAGGAAAGTATATTGGCAGTGTCAAGTCAGCTACCTCACTGAAAATCATTTATTGAGAGTCAAAATGTGAGATTTTAAAATTACTTCGGATTAAAATTATTTTCCTCATCGGTATTTGTTTGTTTCTTATATACTTCAGCAGAATTTTCCTCACTATTTTGGTTTAAGTTTCCATCTCCAGGACCTAATCTTGCAAGATCACCTCTCACCCTTTTCTCTTGGTGACTGGGTACAGAGATGGGACATTATGAACTTGATCTGACAACTTAATAAGATGTAATAAGACCTGAAATAGGGGCAGTGCTCTCTCAACTGAGAAGGTCTAGATAGCAACAGAATCTTTTCAAGGGTATGTCTAACTAAATTCCCTTTAAGACTTCCCTTTAAAGCATTTAATGTCTTTTCCTGTTTTAAACTAGATTGTGATCAGTTGGAATATTGGTGAGGAATAGGTCATTAGCAAAAACTCCAATGAAGACAATTGGCTTTGGGTTTGATTTTCCTGTTTTTGCGGTTAGCTTAGCACCAGATGGTGCCCTAGTGAGTTCTGTATAAATAATACAATCATAGGGTTGAGTGATTCTCTACCAGTCACAGACTCAAGCAGAAAATAACACTTGTCTTTCCATATAAGCCCATGTAGATTCTCTTATTGCTGAATTGTTCTTATGCAGCTTGAACCCTTAAATTGTTGTTATGGTTGGTGTTTTTACCCATTTCTTTATTGGGTTAGCAAGCAGTCAAATCCTCACTGTGACCCAGAGGGAAGGACTACTGATCTGAGAGTCTTTAGCTGATACATCCATCTACTGCAGAGAGGAAGAGAGGCAAAGAAGCAAAAATCTCTACATTCCCTCTGTTGTTCCTGAAAGGGAGGGAAGAGCGGCCCCAACACTCCCTTGACAGTTGGTGCACGTTAGGGGGTGATGGAACTGGCCTTGCTTACAGAAGCACTGTGGCAGGCCCTTACAGGCTTTCAAGGTCCATCCAGCTCAAGTGCCAACTCCAGTCCATGATGCTCAGTGATCTTTCCTCTTTATTGGTTCACATGACAGTTATCTTTTGCACCTTAAGATCTAGTTCTTCATTATGTACTGTTTGGTATTATACTTTCCCTGTGCTACTCGCTGTGAATGTTACCTATAAGATTCTAAGTAGCTGAAATCTATTTTCTTGCAACCTGAAGTACTTAACACAAAACCAGACATTTAATACCCGTTGTTGACTTGATGACACACATGTGGGTTACAGCTCCCACACAATGGAGCACAGTTTTAATGGTCACTACCCCATTCAGTGAACAGAATTCATCCATGGTGACTCAAAAGGATTTTATTTTTTTTAAGATTTCATTTTTTTATTTTTTAGAGAGACAGGAAGGGAGAGAGAAAAAATGGGAGGGAAACATCATTTTAAGAAAGAAACATCGATTATTGATTGGTTGCATCTCGTATGAGTCCCAACTGGGGACTGAACCTACAACTCATGAGTGGGAATCAAACTAGCCACCTTTTGTTTTACGGAACAATGTCCAACCAACCACACTGCTCAGGGTAAAGGATTTTAGTTCCTTAACAGTGATTTAAAAAAAATAAATCACCTCCCCTGCTCTTCTGTTTCTCTTTACTGTCCTAAAGATTTGACCCATATAGTAGCAAACCACAGAAAAGGCGATGTACCATATTGGGGGGAAACAGGCAGAATCACTAGGAACCTTTCTTATTTTGCAAGCTGCCTATATTTTTACTTTGGAATTACAAATAACTATGCAATGTGTGCAGCCTTCACATAGACCTGCAATAAAATTGACCTGCTCAAGTGTCTTTCTGAGCAAGCTTGGGGCACCATTTCCAAGTGATTGTTACTTTTTAAAAAGATTTTATTTATTTATTTTTAGAGAGGGGAAGTGAGAGAGAAAGAGAAGTAGAGAAACATCAATGTGTGGTTGCCTCTAACATGCCCCCAACTGAGGACCTGGTCTACAACCCAGGCATGTACCCTGACTGGGAATTGAACCGGTGACCTTTTGGTTCACAGGCCTGCATTCAATCCACCGAGCCACACCAGCTAGGGCTGATGGTTACTTTATATATATTAGATGTTTGGGGTGATCTCAAAAAGGTCACTTAGCTATTCACATAATTTATTAATTACATGTAGATGACTCATTTCATGAATTTCCCTAAATATTTTATGTTCTGCTGCAGGGTTCTCCAAGTGTGTCCTGTGGAATATTAGTTTTCCATGAGATATGAATAGATGCTTCTTGGAAAAAAATTGGCTCTTTCGTTGTTTGGAGAGGGGTTACAGACTCTATCTGCCTCTTGGGACACCATATAGCATGTTAAAGACTCCAAGGAGCCCTGCAGCAGAAATATCTGTTGAATTTGTTTAACTTGGCATTGAGCAAACATATTTGACCTTAGGAAGATAAATAATATTTAGTTAGTATTGTGTGCCAGATATACATCAGCTTATGGAATTTGCACAATAAAACTCTAAATTAGTATTATTATCTATAGTTAATAATAGGCAACTTAGGTTCTGCTTTATTTATTTATTTATTTTATTTTATTTATTTATTTTCTCACCCAAGGGCATGCTTATGGATTTTTCTTTTAGAAAGAGAAGTGGGGGGAGAGAAACATAGACGTGAGGGAGAAACATCGATCAGTTGCCTCTTGTATGTATTGACTGGGGACCAAACCCACAACCTAGGCATGTGCACTAACTGGGAATCAAACCCATGACCTTTTAGTTTACGGGACAGGATGATGCTCTAACCAACTGAACCACACCTGTCAGGGCAGTTCTGCTTTATTAAAGGACTTGCTCCAGCTCATACGATGACAGATTCTTGTATAGTGATTTGACTCTGCCACCAATTAGGTAGGTAGTACCATTTTGGACAAATAGTTCAATTTCATCTTAATTTCCTTATCCAAGAGTCACATTAAAGTAATACTGTGGTTTGAAAATGGAAGGAGTTGAATGTATATTATCGTATTTTGGTTTTAAAAAGTGCTACATATGTACTTTACAAAAATAGGAGGAGAAGGAAGAGGGCAGCAAACAACTAGCCTCAGAAGCTATGTTCACTCATAACATATAATGCTAAGTGCTGGACTTTTAACGGAGAACACCAAAAAATAATAGTTGTAGCTGCTCTGAATGCTCATCAGAGCATGTACGTTTTCATTTGTGATGAGCACTATGTATTTTTGATATAGTCAGAGCCTCAGATTCATGGATTGATCAAATTGGGTAGTACGGCATTAAGGCTCCCACTAGTACTATTGTGAAATGTTAAGACTAGAAATATATTTTGACTAGATACTGGTGCTTTGATCCTTAACTGCAACTTTTCTTGCTTCTATGTCTTTAAGCCAGAAGCTGGGCTTCTTTCAATTTATTTATGTATCATTCATTAAGCAGGCATTACATAAACCACTTGTGGCTCTGCCTCACTCCACCAATTCCATCATATGGTACCCGATTCTTTGGGCTCCATTGTCTCAACTTGTCAAATTCACCATATGAGGTAAACCCATTCCTACCTGGCCCCTTGCAAGCTTAATTTTGAGAGGTTTTGAAACAGATATACCCCCCTAATTTTTGAGAGTCTTTATAAAATTGTTCTATCTGTAAAGTCTACAAATGAATACATGACATACTATATAACACATAGTTCCAGTTTTCCCTAAATTTATCCTATATACCGACCTGAATGTAGTGACAGGCTTATGACAAAGGGAAACAGGACTGCTAATTAGATGTCTACCATGCCAAATAGGAAACTGATTTCCTTGTTACCTAAGTTGAACTGAATCCCATTTTCAATCTAGAAGTAATTACCAAGACAGTGCACAATTGAACAGAGGCAGACTATATTTTGCATTCTGCATCCCTGAACCATCATTAGCTGATATCATAAATATTGATATATAGTATAATTCTCCAGCAAGTTTATTAAAAGAATTGTTTAGAAGTCCATAGTGGGTTTATCATCCAGGGTTCTAACATTCTCAGAAGTGTGATGAGTGTTTTTGTGGTTTTCCTAGATTTTGTATTTATGAGTTGTTTATGGCTCTGACATTATTTTATGCCAGAATTCATTAACCTTTAAAAAGTTTCTGATATGGTTAGGCACTATTGTCACTTCTGGTCTCTAGACACATAGAATACATCCTAAAGAAGAGAAAATGGAACTGATAGCATTCAGAGTCACTGGAAGCTGCTTTCTTCGGTCACTTGGTCTCGGAGGGGCATTGCTGGGTGTTCTGGAGAGGGCAGAACTGCCTTTGATGCAATGGCATTCCACTTCCTTTGTTAGAGCCCTGAATTACAAGCTCTGTTCTTTGATAACTGATTTTGAAAGGTGTGCATCCGTATCTTTACTGTAAAGAATAGAAGAGAAATGATGCCGCTGTTTAAAGAAAGATTTCAATATATAACAAAGGGTAATTACCCTGGACTCTGTGCATAGCCCAACTGAGTTTATAACCATTTCTCTAAAGGCAACTCCAAGGATAGATTAATACTACTGTCTGGGTTCTGCCCAGTAGTGCTTAAGGGATTGAATGGGATGGACAAAAAAAAGCAAACGGGCATAAAAACAAAGACCTCTTCCATTCCTTTCTAAACCCTTTGGTCTTTATGCAGTTCAAAAGATGCAGCAAGTATCTGAATAACTTTTTTTTTAATCTTTTATTTACTGATTTGAGAGAGAGAGACAGACAAACAGACAGACATCAATTTGTTGTGCCACTTATTGATGCATTCCTCGGTTGAATCTTATGTGTCCCTATTGGGATCAAGCCCATGACCTTAGTGTATCGGGATGATGCTCCAACCAATTGAGCTACCCGGTCAAGGCCTCAGAAGTACTTTTAACACTATTAAATACTGAACCTTTTGCTGCTAAGCAGTGACTTACAAAGGATTGAGGCTGAAGTTAGGTCTATTTTAAGATTGATCCTGGCCTGAAATAAATGTTTATGTCCTTGAAATAATTTTCTGGTGGTCGTTGATTCATTATTTTCTTTATATATTATATAGGAATAAATAGTTCTTGGGTCTCCTTTAAGTTCTGGGTGGGTTAATTAGCCATTTGTAAACCAATACAGTACATATTTCATCTGGATAAATTAATTTATAGTTTTGTGTTGAAATATAATTAAAAGGTAGTTGCAATTAGATTTTAGTTTCTAATTAGCGATTGCTGTTACTCTGCACATGAATTGGATGGTAAATTTCATTAGCTTATTTTCCTGGGCGAAAGACAGTGTCTAATCACAGTCTCTGATCCATAAAGCTGCAGAGCAAGCCCTTGCCTTCAGTTTGCTAAGCAAAAGTTTTCCGTGCCCTGTTTTAAAGATATAAGGATAAAGATATTCCTTTTTGCTTTGGTATTATGTTTTTCATTTTCCTCATGTTCTCTTTTATATTTGACAGTACCTGCCCTATGAACTTGAAAAGAAATAAGGCAATTTTTTGTTGCAGTTTAAGCCAACATTCACTTATTTTGTTCTTCTACATAAATGTCAAGTACAATTGCAGCCGATCCATTAGTTTGTCTGCCGCTGCTGTGCAAAAGTAAATTTCAACATTGAAGCTCACTCATTCACTCATGTATTCTGTCAGTCAACAAATATTTTTGTGTGATTACAGTATTCAAAGTATTGTGCTGAATAGACCCTATGATGGTTTTTTGTGAACCATTATATTAAGGCAATTTATTAAGATTAAAGTTTGAAGTTAGTAAAATTAAAAATTTTACTATGATTTTTACTCTAATGAGGGCAAATTGGTGACAATGATATTTATCAGTAAGCAGAGGGCATTTTCACAACTTTAATACTTAGTAACTACTTGTATAAAGGACAACATATTTTCTGAGTGAGTGCCTTTCTTGGAAATTTAAATTGTTTGGTAGCCCTTTAAGAAAACACTGACAGACTTTTCTGTAACAGCCTGTGCAGTCATATGATTCACACTGCTAAGCTTTTTTTCCTGGGACGGCACATTACCTCAAGATCAAAATAAATGCTGTACTATGTTTGTGTCACAGACTTCAATTTTAACGCATTTAGTAAATCAAATTGAACGAATTAAAAGTCAGTAGGGCTTTTGAGTTGTGAGAAGTTTATTTTGATTTGGGTAACAGCTCTTTGCACCTTAGGTGAGATTTAAGAAATGCTTAGTGTTGCTTCACAGCATTGCTTGATTTTTGTAGAAATGGGGCTTTGTAATTGCTTCTACACACACACACACACACACACACACACACACACACACACACAGCAGTTGAAATCCCAATTTAAAAAGGAAGGTTGGATCTAGTCAAAACTAGTAGGCACAACAAACTTAATGAATCCACTTGTGTAATTGAAAGCGTATACCTTCCTGATTGCTAAGGGGATGGGCCAGCAAAATACTTTGGAAGGGGACTTAGTTTACATTATCCTGAAAAGGGTAAAGAAAGAGTAGAAAATACCCAGTTATCTAAACTTATTGTCAGGCAACAGTTCACCACTACCACTTAGGAGCAGAAATCTGGTCTTCAGTAGGTAGGTCCAGATAGGTAGCCAGCTGTCTAACGTGATGATAGGGAGGTGGTGGTTGGTGAGCATGGAGGTTGGATAGCCCTGGGGCATTGGGCTGCATTGTTTTATGGAGGATGAGCACACAAAACAGGGTGCTACCCTTTGACTAGCTTCTGTGTCTTACCTGGCTCTTGTTTTCACACTGCCATTTCTAACACCTTTATTCCAATGAATTAATAATCCTTTCGTCAAAAGTTTACCATAAATATAGTTGAAAAGACAGCCCTTGTGCTTGTTGAAGGGAACTGTTTTTCTCATCAGTCTGCTGCTGTGGTGGTTCTCTAGAGAAGTTTCCCTCACTAGAAACTCTGCTCCTGGAATCATAGGGAATTAATGCTGTTTACTAGGTCTAGATAATCAAGTATCATAGACTCCCAGGGTAGGAGGAAACCTTATGCTCATTTAGGCCAACATTCATCTGATGTTTGGATTTCTTCTTTTTTAAGAAATTGTCTCCACCCTGATTGGTGTAGCTCGGTTGGTTGGCCATCATTCTGCAAAGCAAAGGGTCACTGGTTCAATTCCCAGTCAGGGCACATGCATGGGTTGTGGGTTCAGTCCCCTTGTCAGGGCGTGTGTGAGAGACAACTGATCAATGTTTCTCTCTCACATTGATCTTTCCCTCCCTTTCTCCCTCTCTTCCCCTCTCTCTAGAAATAAATAAATAAAATATTTAAAAAGTGTCTCCCTTATAAGGAACTCATTCATTTCTTCCTGAGTCAGCCCTTACTCAGTGTTTCCTCTGAGGCGTTCTCTTTAATGCCAGTCCCAAAGAAGCACTTCACAAAAAGAAGTGTTCCATGGTCAAATAAGTTTGAGAAGCAATAGTAACCATTTAGGCTCTGAATGTTCCTAAAGGAAATAGACTGTTTAAATTAACCTGGAATTTCCCTCAACTGATTAGACCTCCTTCTCCCATATAACATGCTTTAATATTTTATTCCACAAAAAATGATTTAATATTTTTTTCAGATAATACATACTTATTAAAGCAACTTAAAATTGAACTGACTTTCTGGGCCTCATATCAAGCTGACCTTTGATTCCTTGAGTCTTATTCTCTAGCACAACTTGCTGTTTAGCCACATCTACTTCATGTTTTGCTGTGCTTGGCTTTTTGGATGCAGTATTGGTCTTTTCCACATTTTATCTTGTTGGATTCAGTCCACTTCTCCAGTTTGCCTTTTTGGGTCCCAGCTATGTCAACCTGTACATTCCTCAGCAGTCTGAGATCTGTGCAATTCACTGATGTCATGAGCATGCCATCTCCATCTCTATTCAATGGCTAGATGAGGAATGATGAACAAGACTGGGGAAGGTTAGTTTTGTGGCCCAGGGTGGGCTGCCTCAAGGTATTGCATAATGACATATTGATTATTTTGAACTAAAATCACCTGAGAAGTAGAACAAAAGCATGAAGAGCTCTCTGACTCTCCTCTGTCCCCCAAAAGCAGGAAATAAATTCCCCTGATAAGTTCTTCTCCACACCTGAAGAACTTTGAGACAACCTTATCACAAGATTTATAAAATCCAGAATCGATAAAGCATGTATAAACATACTTTGTAATGTCTTTACTAATTTACTACCCAAGCCCAAACATTTAGATTCCTTTCTAATGAGCACTAACTTTCTTTGTCCTGTTAATTTCTCAGAAATTTATTGTCAAAAAAGTATAAAAAAATGCCTAGTTTGATCAGTTCTTTGAGGCTCATTTTATGATCTGAACATCATACTGTGATTTTCTTGTGCACATGTATTAAATTGTTTTTTTCTCCTGTTAATCTAGCCTTGTGTCTGTTTTATTATTTTATAACTAGTCTAACCAGAAGAACTCTTAAAGAAGGGTAGACTGGGGGAACCCTCTCCCCTTCCCAACAGCATCATTCCATAAATCATCAATCACGCTTTGGTTTCAATCGCTAATCTACCTAATTACTAACAAACACTTTAGAAGAGAGTTTCCAATAGTTCATGCCTCTAGTTTTTGTGGTTTGCGAACCTCTTCCTTCAAAAAGTAATTCATATTTTACTATTTTTTAGCTCCCCAGTTTCTTTTTCCCCAAAGCAAAACTGGTATTTTGTTTCTAAATATAGTGGCTCATCAACTATTCATAGAACTTATGCCACCTCTTTTGCAGAAGTAATGTTGGTCAAAATACTGCTTTATATTTTGCAGAAAATTTTTCGGATATTTTATAATACTCATGGTGTCTTTTTATGCCTAAAGAATTTAATTTGTGTGGTTTCTGTATATTTGTATTGCAGCTTTCAATCTGAAGGAATAGTCTCTTGAAATTGAGTATACTAATTAGTGTAGTTTGTAAACTAATAGATACTTTTGAATGTGTGGGAGGTGAGGCTTTCAAATACAGCATTTAAATATAATTGCTGTTTAAACAGTTCACTTAAAAGATACCTATTAATTACTTTTTTATAACTGCAGGTTTGGGTGGTCTGTTGTTCATTAAACTCTGCACAAAACCAAAAAAAAAAACAAAAAACAAAGACAACAAACCCAAATCCAATGTATTTCTCAAACTTACCCCAAACATCCAATTTTTAACATATTTTATTTATACTTATGCAAATATGTTTGCCAAGGGTTAGTTAACCCCAACTATTTTTTCCACTAAATTGAATCCTGGGGGAGAAGTTTTGCTTTGTTTGCAAATCACTAGGATAGCATTATTTGAGATTTTGAATTTACTTTTCAATATCAGAGCATCGTTAAATTTTCATTGTTGAGGTCAACTTAGAAAGGAATGTGTCAGAACCAGTAGAGAGCTTAAGTCCTGAGACTAAAAAGGCAGGAATTCATAATTGATGCCATGTCATTTTCTAGCTGAGGAACCTTGAATGAGTTGTTAAATGTGTCTAAACCTCAGTTCCTCATTTGTAAAATGGAGATGAGGATGATGATGGATACCTACATTATAGGATTGCTTTAAAGATTACATGAATATTGAAATAAAGCACTGAGCACATTGTCTTACATTGAGAACTGGATAAGTATCAATCTCCTAAACTATCAATATGCAAAACCCTTAAAATGTCCAGAAAAAGTTGGAATGTTGTAAGTCAAACTTTTGTTTGCCCTGGGTTCTGGCAATCAACATGGTTATGTTTCTTAAAAGCCGTCAATTTTCATGATGACTATGGATTACATTTTCTTACTTAGAGTGATAAAACCATTCCAGACAGTCTACTTCGTATAGCTACCCATAGTACCCCAAACGTAGCTCAATCATAGCACTTACCACACTATACTCAAATGCATAATTTCAGTATTGGATTGGCCAAAAAGTTTGTTTGTTTGTTTTTCTGTAAGATGGCTCTAGTAGCACTTAGTTGTCTGTAAATTCATTCGAAAAAATTTTGTTAGGTTGTATTGTGACAGCTGTCACATCAGCCTGCATTTTTTAAAAAAACTTATCAAAATCGGTGAATTTTTGTGTAGCCATTCTAACAGTGAAGATAGAAGAAAACATGCAACATTTTCAGCACATTATGCTTCATTATTTCAAGAAATGTAAAAATGCAAGTGAAACGCAAAAGATTTGTGCAGTGTATGGAGAAGGTGCCGTGACTGATCAAACATGTCAAAAGTCTTTTGTGAAGTTTCGTGCTGAAGATTTCTCACTGGCTGATACTCCACGATCGGGCAGACCAGTCGAAGCTGATAGCGATCAAATGGAGACATTAATTAAGAACAATCAATGTTATACCACGCAGGAGATAGCCAACATACTCAAAATGTCCAAATCAATAAAGTTATTGGTCAGAAGGAAAAATGTGTCTTTTATTTTACAGGAAAAAAAAACAGCCCCAAACTTTTTGGCTAACCCAGAAGGATAAATAGGGTCTACTGCCCATGCATGGTCCAGACACGGTCCAAACAGTCTGTTGGAAAAACAAAATAAAACAACAGTCCCTTTCCATTGGGCATCTGACTATTCTGAATTTGTCAAAGCGGAATGGGCTTCTTGAAGATAACTTGAGTTTAGGACATGGTACTGGATGTTTTGTTTCCCTATCAAAGCCACCTAATTTGATTCAAATTTCGTCTGGGTGTTTTTCTTTTATTAGGAACAGCCTAAATTACAAAAATACTTCAGGTTGTACTGCAGCTCAGCGTATAAAATGTCTTTGGATGGAGTCCACCCCTATTTAATATTGAAAGGACAATGAAGTTCAGGGATTGCCAGTCCTGTAAGGACCCAGATGAGGAGACCAGCCAGCAACCCATGTACGCTGGAGTGACAGCCCCAGAGAGCAAGTCCAATAGATGGTATCGGGCACTCAGCAGGGCCTCAGGGATGCTCGTGCAATTAATTTTCTGCACAGCAATGCCCTATTGAGAGGATATGAGCTTGACTGAAATACAGCCTGCACTTCATTCACTGTGGGCCCTTTGTGGTTGTTCTGCCTGGAGATGGCACCTGTGGTGATCCTTTCAATTAGAGGGGTGTCTGGTTCTATTTTGCACAAAGGTACTTGGAAAAGAATATAGACCTGGTGGTAATCGGTCAGCCTCCACTCTGCTTTTGTTTCTACTCCCTTCGGACTGTAACTTGAAGGGACAAAACCCTTTCGTAGAGAACTTGTCCTCTCATAGGGGCCAAGGAGACATAAGCCGCCCCCTCTCAGAATGATGTTCTTGGTTCCTGCACTATTGTGATTTATAAAAAGTATGTGTCTTTAGTCATCCAGAGTTCCTAGCTCTGGGTTTCCATAACCTTTGGAATTTTCTTAAGTGTTAAGAGTGGTGAAGGTGTCTTTGTTATTTGGCTTTTGGAAAGCACCTAAGGATGGGGAACTGATCGCCAGTCCAGTCACCAGATTAGAGGGTTGGAACTTTCCATCCCTCTCCTCCCCACCCCCCAACAGCGGTATCAATCCTCAATGACTGATGATTTAAGCAGTCATGACTATGTAATGAAGCCTCCATAAACCCCCTAAAGAATAGGGTTCAGAGAGCTTCCAGGGTGGTGAACACATGGAGATGCTGGGAGGGCGGTGAGCCTTGAGAGGGCACGGAAGCTCCTCACTCCTTCCCCATTGCTTCCCTTGTGTATCTCTTCCATCTGGCTGTTCCTGAGTTGCATATTTTTTATAATAAACCAGTGATTTAAGAAGTAAAATGTTTCTCTGAGGTCTATGAACCATGGTAAAAAAATTAATTGGACCCAAGGAGGAGGTCACGGGAATGTCTTATTAATAACCAGTTAGTCAGAAGTACAGGTAACAGCTTAGACTTGTGACTGGTTTCTGAAGTCCAAGGAGGGCGTCAGTGGATCCTGCAGTCTATAGGCCATTGGTCAGATGCACAGGTAGTTACCTGGTCTTGTGATTGGTGCCTGAAGCGGGGAGGCCGGTCTCGTGGCCCTAAGCCTTCAACTTCAGGAGTCTGATGGGATCTCTGGGGAGAATATAATGTCAGAATTGAGTGGAAGTATAATAGGGTACCCAACTGGAGACTAACAGCTGCTGGTTGGTATGGGGGATCCCCCTCCACATTGGATATTGAATCATGGAACACCAAAAGAGTTCCACAGTATTTCTAGAAATGATACAAGGATCACGTTACTGACTTAATGGAAAGAACTGAGAATTTGCAGTCAGAAAGCCAAGGATTTTAAATCCTAATTTCAGCGTTTACTGGCTTTGTGATCTTGGTTACATTAATGAAAAATGTGGAATACATCATCATTTCTATAACATTTTAAATGGTCATATATGCTGTGAATTTTATTAAATTTCAATGAAATTTGGTACACAAGTGGAAAGAAATAAATGGTTTTGAGACAAAGAAATGAATCTGTTTGCTATTTTAAAGTAAAACCGTCATCGTGCCTACAATATTTATCCTAGGTAAAAATCACCTCTGGTCCACATTGTCCGATAATAATTCTTACAGTTGTGTGAATTCTGGAATTCAGAGAACCATCTTTTGTATAATGACTGCCTCTGGGGTTTAAAGGAAGTTACTCCCTTGTTGTAGTGTGGCTCACTGGGATTTGAGCTGCAGAGGGCACATATTCTAGATATGGGCATTACAAGTCTGTTTCATCCTTACCAAGTATATTTCAGAAATTGATAGGTGGCCTACAAGAATCCTATTCTGCTAAGTTTTATTTTTCTTTAACTTCTCAAGTAGAAATAGTTCTGTGGGGAAGAGCCAATTGCATATACATACACTTACCAGCAATAATATCCCAAGGTTGTTATTTACAGAGGAATGGTGAAAACCTACTGGAGGTTCTAGGTAGCATTTTATTGTTACAATAGGCAGTGCATATAAATTCTGCAGTTAGTCAGCCAAAAGTGGTTCTGTAGGAATCCTGAGGTGTAACCTAAGAATACGTAACTACAAAATCAAACTTCAGTAATAATATCCCTATAATTCTTACCAGCTCCAGGAATGTTCTGAGAAACCCTCCAGAAAACGATTTTCTTTCATGTAAATACTTTTAGTAAATAATATTGAATCAGAGAATGTTTTGGGTATTATTTGCTAGTTGTTTTATGTCAATAATTTTATTTGCGATTGACATATTTACTTCTTTTCATATCTGTTTCTTGTTATTTTCTGGTGGTACTTAGGTTAGAACCCATATTAATTTGTGGTTTGTCTGGCTTACAAATTGTTACTTCTGTGGATCTCTGTGTTCCACATTCAACCATAGAAGTAAGCTTTATCCCCAAAATGGTTTTTCTAGCATGTACCTTCCTCAAAATCATATCTGCTGTTGAATTTTACTTTCCTGGAGAGTATTGCCTTTCATACGAGCACTTTAATGTGTCCTGGGTTTTTTTATGTTGTTGCTTCAATGTCAAATTAGTTCTACAACTTCTTTTGGCTGCTATAAAGTCTTCAAAGTTTTAATTGTCAAATAATAACTGGAAAAATAATAATCTCATGATGCGCAGTGCACTTAATCAAGTTTAATATGACCTTTCCCCTTCCTTTTCTTGATTGAATAGCTATATCCTGTCGGGATCCTTAGATTGAGAAACTAGTTAAGCAGGGAATATGTTTGGTTGGTAGATTGTTTGAGTTGCATGTTCTAGATATGTGCCTTGATTAAAGAAATTTATATACAAGGTTGAGTCATGATTTCAACAGTTGGTAAGGGTTATTAAGAAATGCTTTTTCAACTTTCATGTCTGTATCTTTCTATTCAAATGGTCACCTTGGCAGATAATGGTCTAGATCTATCCCAAGCCAAAAAAAGTTTTAACCATCCATTGTCCTAATGACCACACAATTATCCATTTTTCCCCCTAAAAAATATTACTCATGGTTTAAAATATAGCTTCACATTAGATGCAAAGGAAACACTTTCTCTTCTTACTATTTCAGTTTAGCTACTGGGCTCCCTAGCTGATAGATTTGGATTTTATGAACCTATAATGCGAATACACGGTGGGCTAGTCCTCCGGATTCCAAAAAGGCCTTTTCAGGGTGCTCTGTCTGCCTGGGGACAGGTTTCTGGCTACCTGTCCTATACTCCCCCATTGATCAATTTTCCTGACACTTGGGTCATTTGCTTAACACACCCAACCTTCCTAGTCTCCTTTTAGTTGGCTGTACTACAATTTAAAGTTTCCAAACTTGGCTGAGCCCTCAACATTTCTAAGACAAATTTTTTTATCCCCTCACAGTAAGCTTCTTTTTTCTATTCCACCCAATAGCTGTCTCCAGTTATGTTTTCCTCCCTCACAGTAGATGATTAGGCCTCCTAATTTTACTAAGAAAATGGAGGTAATCAAGCGTGAACTCCCTCAAATTTCTTTATCACTACTTTTAAAATATTGTCAAGCATTTTTCTCTTTCCCTCTTGTTTTTGAGTAACAAACCTATTTACCAATATTTTCATTGTGTCCTTTTGCTTTCTGCTTTCTTGGTGCAAGTCCCATCATTCAGGCTGTCAGCATCTGTCATCTTCTAACTATCGTTGTCTCTAGTCTTGTCTCCCAACCCGCCGATCCATTCTCCCCAGTGATTTACCACTCTAATCATGTCACTCCCCAGTTTCCAATTCTTCATTGCTTTAAGATTAAAATCTAAAATACTTAACCGAGCGAACAAAGTCCTTCCTAATCTGGCATGCTATAAACTCATTTTCCACCATTCCCCTTGCTGCAGACATAGTCACTGTTTCCTGATTATACCATGTAATTTTGCACCTTTGTGCTTTGCCCACGTAGCTCTCTCTGCCCCAGTTACCTAGCATGGCTTACCCACCTTCTAGGTATGGTAAGCTAGCACTTATCCTGCAAGACCTAGCTGATTCCAGTCTGCCCCTACGCAGCATTCATTCCCTTATTATTTGTGCCCTCTTTGCATACTTCTATTACAGTATCTATATTCCCTTGGAACGATCTGTATCTGTTTAAATACCTTTTTGTCCTTACTAGTCTAGTGGTCTGGTGACCACTATTTTTGTTTTTAATTCTCACCTGGGGACATACTGATTTTAGAGAGAGAGAAAGGAAGAGAGAGAAAGAAACATCGATGTGAGAGAGGAGCATTGATCAGTTGCCTCCCATACGTGCCCTGACCAGGGATTGAATCCACAACCTAAGCATATGCCCTGACAGGGGATCGAACCCGCGACCTTTTGGCATATGGAACGATGCTCCGACCAATCAAGCCACCTGACCAAGGGCATCATATCTTAATTATCTTTGTTTTTTAACTTCTAGTGTAGTGCCTTATATGCACTGGATATTCCATATCGTTGAATGAGTAAATGGAACAATAACAAGTGAGTAGCACAGGTTTCATTTTGGATAGTCAGGTATAACTTGAAGCCTCCAACTCCAGACATTTGGAAAGATAAGCAGCATTGCAACAAAACTGGCAAAAATCAAAGAGGGAGATGACATGCACAGTGGCAGAGATAATGACTGGATCACTAAAGCCATGCATGAGCTGAGGCTTTTGTATGGTAGTGGGGGAGTAGAGGAAGCAGGGTTAGAAAGAAAAGTAGAAAGTCAGAATGAATGGCTGACAATAACGAGGTCCCTCTCTATGCCATGGACTTGACACACACACCTCTTGATCTTCTCTGTAGCATCTTCTATAATCAATCCTCTTACATAAATATAGGAAGTTGGTATCTTTCATTTCTCTCCGGAAGTACCTTCCCAAAGAGCCATGTTCACCACTTGCCTGTGGCGTTCCCTGAATGGCCCTCCCTGTGCTCTTCCAACACAGAAACACCAAAGGGAGGATGGGTTAACTTCCTTCCTGTCTCATCTATTGCCGCCTTTACAGTCGTCCCATTGAGCTTTATCCCATAGAATGTGCCAAATATTTTTATTATTCTGTCTTAAAAGGCTCTAAGTAGATCTAACTGCCTACTGAGAGGCATGACATAAATTTAAATTACCAACTGCTAAATCAAATATTTGAAAGACTGTCCCATTTATTCATTAATTCAGCAATCGGTTATGAGTGCCTACTGTGTGCCAAGCCACGGAGTACCCAGAAGGATGTTCATCGTGCTCTCAGGGAATGGTTTAGTTTTATATACTAGTTGAAATGCTGTAGCCCCCCTGCTTTTTAATTTTAAGTAGTCTTTTGTGGAATTTTGTTCCAGTCACGTACAAGGATGAGAAAAGTTACATGGTGCTAATCAATAATCTTAGACCCAACAATCTTCAAATGATCTGATTGCAGGTAACTCCAGGACGATTTTGACAAAATGAGGTCTTATCAAATAATTGATTTTCCAGCCACTTTGGTAAAACCATCATGGAGGGATACTTAACGGTGAGGATGACCTTGAAAATTTATGAGCCTTCTCTGGAGATCTTCATAGGAGATCAACACCTCCCTAAAATGTTTTAGACAATCATAATCTTGGATCAGTTGATATTTTTGAGGTCCTTAAAAACTCTAAGATGCTATGGTTAAAATCAGTGCGTGATATCCCTTTTTGATATCTCATTTAGGAAAGTAAACTTAAGTATGCAGTCTTTGGGCTATTTTGGAATGCAGTGAGGCCCCTTTACATCACTGGTGATGAGAAAGAACTGTGTTATATTAAGATTTTACTGTCTACAGGTATTTTTGAAGCTATGGTTTGACTCAGGATTTATCATTTTCTGTTCTAATGAGCTCTGTTTTGACATTGATGTTTAGATAAAGTGGATTTCATATTAGGAAATGCTTGTCTGGTGTTGGCTTTATACCTGTTTTCCTCCAAGAGGTCCATTTTTCCTCTTTTTTTCACTATAGTCCTCTAATTTTCCTGCCTCATCGCTGCTTTTAAAAATAAACTAAAAAAATTAGCCACCCTCCTCCCCCCTCTCTAAGCCAGTCCCCATATTGTTCGTGTCCATGGGTTGTACATAAATGTTCTTTGGTTAATCCCTTCACCATCTTTCATCCTGTCACCCCTCCTCATCTCCCCTATGGCAACCCTGTTTCCTGTATCTAAGCTTCTGTTACTATTCTGTTCGTTAGTTTATTGTATTTATCTGATTCCACATGTGGCATTTGTCTTTCTCTGAGTGCCTTAATTCACATGGCATACTATTCCCCACGTCCATCCATGCTGTTGCGAATGTAAGAGTTTCTTCATTCTTACTGTCATGTAGTGTTCCATCATGTAAACATGCTACAGCCTTTTTATCCACTCATCTACTGATTTTTAGAACTATTTTAGGTTTAGAGGAAAATTAAGCAGGTAGTACAAAGACTGGCCATATCCCTCCTGCCTAGAATTTGCCCTATTATTAACATCTTGCATTACTACAGTACATTTGTTAAAATTAACAAACTGATACTGATTCATTATTACTAATCGAAGTCTCTGGTTTATTCAGATTTCCTTAGTTTCTACCTTATGACCTTTCCCCATTCGAGGACCCCATCCAGGTTACTGCATTACACTTAATTGTCGTGTCTCCTGAAGCTCCTCTTGGCTGTGATCTTTTCTCGGACCCTGTTTTTTGATGACTTTGGCAGTTGTGAGGAGTACAGGTCTGGTGTTTTATAGAATGGTCTCCCATTGGAATGTGTCTTATGTTTTCCCTGTGATTACACTAGCGTTATTGGTTTTTTAAAGAGGCATGGAGAGGTGAATAAAATGCCATTTTCTTCACAAAATATCAAAGGTACATATGAGGGGAAAACCCCAAAAATGGGAATTATCTTCTGGAAGGTGGGCCTCTTGTAGTATAGGCTTCCCCAACTAGTGGATTGTTGTAGAAACCCATCTGTATCAGTGACCAACTGGCATTGTCGTGAGAGGCTGCATTCAGCTCCAGTGAAATATTTTTGGAGACTTTTTCAGCATGTTTGCCCATTTCATGATGGGTGATTTAGGAGCACACCTCGCTGAGTGTTCTGCAGTTTTTGACCAAAAACAGCATGACCCCCTTGCCCCACCCTCCCTGTTTACCTGATTTTGCCCCCAGGGACATTTTTTTGTTTCCTCGGATGAAAAAAGCCCTCAAAGGGAACTGTTTTGCTAATGCGGAAGAGGTGAAACAAAAATGTCAGAAGCACTAAGAGATAACAAAAACAATGAGTTCAAAAACTGTTTTGAGCAGTGGAAAAAATGTCTCGATAGGTGTATTACATGAAATGGAAATTACTTTGAAGGTGACTGAAGTTTAAACATGTAAGAATAAATACACAATTTTTTATAAATAAATTCCATTTGGGGGGGCTACCCTCGTATTATCAACATGACTTATCATTGTAGATGTTGGCCTTGGATCATTGAGATAATGTTTGTTAGGTTTCCCCACTGTACCATTACTCTTCCTCCCCTGTCCCTTTCTATAATGTACTCTTTGGAAGGAAGACATTATGTGCAGCTACAATTAATGAGTAGGAGTTTGACTCTGTCTCCCGAAAGGCAGAGTATCTACATAAATTATTTAGAATATTCCCAGGAGATTTACCTCTTCTCATTCATTTATTTATTCAGTCATTCTATTTTATTGGTGTGTACCATGGATATTTACTTTAAAATTTGGGTTGTAATTTGATAGTACTTATTTTGTTGCTCAAATTGTTCCAACTTTGGCCATTATGAAATATCTCATTGGTTCCTATGTCTGTTTGACCTACCCCCATCAATGTAGGTTTTTCTTTTCTTTTTAAAAAAAAATACCTACTTTTTGGAAAAATGAGATGCTCCTGTTTTTCATTTCGTTTCATTTCATTTTGTATACTTACCTCTTTGCTTTCAATTCCAGTGATTTTCATAGAATCTGCTGGAAGATCACAGATGATCAGAAAATGCTGATTAGTGGTTTAGAAAAGTAGAGTGACCTCGTGCCTTCACTAGTCTCATCTGTGACTTCTGGTTATAGGTAATAAGAATTCTTCCTATGTTTTATATTGATTTCCCCCAAATTTTAACTGTTTTCTATATTAGAAAACCAGAGTGACTTTCATAGATATACAGAGCCTTCAGTGGATTTTAGATTCACTGAATCAACCTGCATCTTTACAAGAAAGTAGCTGATATATGTGAAAGGTATCTACACCCCCATATTCACTGCAGTATTATTTACAGTAGCTAACATATGGAAACAACCTAAGTGTCCACCAGTGGATGAGTGGATAAAGAAATTGTGGTATATGTAAACAATGGAATATTATTCAGCCATAAAAAGAATTAACTCTTGCCATTTCTTAAAACATAGATGATCTTGAAGTCATTATGCTAAGAGAAGTAAGTTAGACAAAAGAAGAAAAATACCATATGAGCTCTTTTATATGGAGAATATAAAAAAACCCAAAACAAAAACCCATGGTCACAGATACAGAGAAAAGATCGGTGGTTGCAAGAGGCAGGGGTTCGGGGCTGGGGATTGGAGAAATGGGTGAACAGTTTTTCGTTTTGTGTGTTTTAGTTTAAAAAATAATAAAGGGTAGTAGCTCTTTTCTTCTTTCTGCTGCAGAGCATTCCATTGTGTAAATGTACCACCGTTTCTTGATCCAGTCATTTACTGTTGGATAGTTAGGTAGCTTCCAGTTCTTGGCTATTGTAAATTGTGCTGCTATGAATATTGGGGTGCATAGGTTCTTTTGAATTGGTGTGTCAGGATTCTTAGGGTATAATCCCAGCAGTGGAATTGCTGGGTCAAAAGACAGTTCCATTTTTAGTTTTCTGAGGAAATTCCAAACTGTTTTCCATAGTGGCTGCACCAGTCTGCATTCCCACCAGCAGTAAACTAGGGCTCCCTTTTCTCCACATCCTCACCGGCACTTGTTTGTTGATTTGTTTTATGTCCATTCTGACTGGTGTGAAGTGGCATCTCACTGTGGTTTCAATTTGCATCTCTGATGGCTAGCGATGCTGAGCATCCTTTCATATGTCTCTGGGCCCTGTGTATGTCCTCCTTGGAGAAGTGTCTGTTCAGGTCCTTTGCCCATTTTTTAACTGGGTTATTTGTCTTCCTGGAGTGGAGTCATGTGAGTTCTTTATATATTTTGCAGATCAAACCCTTGTCTGAGGTATCATTGGCTACCTCTCCTCAACACCCTTTCTCTCTGGTCTTCAGCACAATGAAATAAGCACTTCTTCATTGATTATGAAAGATTATGGAAGTCTTATTTTTGCCTTAAATGTTAATGGAATGCCATATTTGATTTTCCTTTTGTAGAGGAGGGAAGATTTGTCCTCTGTTTCAGGTAACAAAGTTGGTTTGTGAATAAACTTAAAAAAAATAATAAAGGGTATGCATATTTTTAAACAAAGATGAAACTAGCTTATCTGTTTGTGCCCAGATATCATAGGCATTATTTATAGTTAATGAGTTAGAAGAGAATGCTTTTCTATATAAAATATTAAAAAATGATTTATTGTTTATTGAAAAGTTACATCATGGTAGTAGCTTAATGGGTGACAATAGACATTAAATATGGTAAGTAGAATGATTTTAAGAACAAAACCTTGTTAGATTATATGTACTGCCTATGTATACAGATATTGTCACTTACATGTAAAGTGACATTAGAGGTACCCATGATACTATACAATCTTCTCTTGTAAGGTCTGTCAGCATTTTCATTACGAACCAGCTTTTCAAGGGCATATAACATCTCCTCTAAAATTTCATTTGGGATTTAAACTTGCCAAACACAATTGCAGAGTGTGAAAATTTCTTTTGAAAATTTAATCAGAATGATTGTGTTTGTCCCAGTGCTCTGACTTGTGTGATAACTACTTTCTTTCTTCCTGTGTCTTGATAAATGGTTTCTCTCTCATCTGAGAATGATGACTGCTGAATAAGAACATGGTCTTAAATTCTCTGAATTTGATGGGTGGTGTGTAATGTCGTAACTCTTTGATTCTATGGTGGGCGACTTCCAGTAGAGAATATGTTTCCTAAATGGCACTGTTTCTTCTTCTCCTTCCCTTTCTTCCTTCTTTTTGTAATGGTCTATTAATGTAGCCCCTATGGGTTGTGCTATACTTCTCTGTTGATGTACCAACAATGACCCATTAGAAATTATAAATATGAAAGAAGAGTTTATTGGCAATATTTAAAAAGAAAAATTTTCAAATTCTAAGAGCAATTTAAAGAAGAAAAACATAAAGCCTGTATTTTCTTCAAACTATCAAATTTTCTGGAGAAATAAAGTTTGAATAAATGAAGAGATATACCATACTTCTGGCTAGGATATCTGAATATTTAAAATATATGTTTTTCCAGTTTAATTGATTTACAGGTTTAGGTATAGGAAATTTAAAATTAATTTACAGGCTCTATAGAAATTTTAAAAGATTTCTGTTCACTTTTCAGACAATGGTTCTGAAGTTCATATTGGAAGGATAAGCAGATTTTAATAGTTAAAAATATTTTTAATACATCAATAAGATTTAAAATGTACCACAGTTATAATAATTACTAGTATGGCAAGGTTGTAAGAGTGGAGAGATGAATAAAATGAACTAGATTATGGTCTTGAAAAAATATTACTTTTTATGATAGAAAAAAATCATAAACAATGAAAAAAGAATCATTTGATAAATAGTTGTTGGAAATTTGGCTGTTTGGAAGGTGAGGGAATTTATTATAATATCTCAGATTAGAGTCACATTTCACACCATATACCTAAATAAATTTTTAAAACATTTTAAGAGTTAAATGTTCACAAAGTGTAAAAATAAAAGCAAATAGAATTGACTATTTAATTGATTTTACGATAAGAAGAAATCACAGAGGGAAAGGATGACGAATTTAAGTCTCTAACAACCAATATTTTTCTCTTAAAAATATCACTGACAGAAGGAAAAGGCAAATTATAAACATGGAATATATATATATGTGTGTGTATATATATGTGTGTGTGTGCATATATATATATATATATATATATATATATATATATATATATGTACATGTATGTATGTATATGCAACCGTGACTGGCATGGCTCAGTGGACTGAGTGCTGGCCTGCGAACCAAAAGGTCACTGGCCCCATTCCCTGTCAGGGCACGTGCCTGGGTGGCAGGCCAGGTCCCCAGTAGGGGGCGTGCGAGAGGCAACCACACATTGCTGTTTCTCTCCCTCTCTCCCTTCCCTTCCCTCAAAAAATAAAGAAATAAAATCTTTAAAGAATATATAATATGTGGAAAATATATATGAAATGAAGGCTTAGTATCTTAATATATAAATATCTCTTATAAATCAATAAGAAAAGCATGAACACTCCAGTAGGAAAATGGTAAAGATATGAATAGAAAATGAAATGTAAATGCACAATAAACATTTGGAAAATACAAATATAAATTGAAAGCAGATTTTTTATTGTTGTTGTCCATGATATTTACAGAGATTAGAAATAAGATCTTGTGAAGACTCTGTCAGACAGACACTCTCGTAGACGTCTAGAGGAGTGTAAATTAGTTTAATCTTTCTGGAATGCAAATGGCAATATGCACAAAGATCCTTAAAAAACTATTAAGCTTTAACCCAGGAATCTTGTATCTAGAAAACAATCAAGAGAAAATAATCGGGATGTGTACAAATATATGCAAGGAAAATCATTTTATTATTACTACTGATGACGAAAGACTGAAAAAAAATCTAAATGCCCACAAGATGGAAACACGGGAAACAATTATGGTACATTTATTATGATAGAATAATGTACAGACATTTACGACCATGTTTCATAAGCAATAACAGTTGTCATTCGAGTAAGTAACTCTTTTTTCCCTGAACATTTCATCCGTGAGCCTGATCAGATTAAAATATTAAAAAGAAACTTAAGAGAATTTCTAAAACTCCAAACAGCCACTGTTCACTGCTTTCTGGCTGGATCTTTTGGCCTGGGTAAGGACAGCTATTTGCTCTTTTGTAGGTATCAGATTACACTTGTGGCTTGCTTAGGTGACCTAACCCTGAAAAGACCCCCGGAAGTTTGTCCAGTAACAAACTCGGCTTCTTTTCACAAATAAGCACATCGAAAGGTTGACCATTTGACCATTCGACCATTCACTTTCCCAAAACTCTCTTCCCTTTACTACTGGGTCACAACTCTCTCTTGGTTGTTCACTCATGTATCAGTTGTTCCTTTGCTGTCTCCCTAGTATGATGGTGGAGGTGCCAAGTAGGTCTCTCAAACATTCCTGCCATTTAAAATGGCTGTGCTTTGGGTTAAGAAACTTAATCCATCGAGAAACAGTATTACAAACCTGGGATTTGGGCTCAAATAGACCCCAGCTCTGCTACCATTTAGTGACGTTAGGCAAATGACTTACCTCTCTGAACCTTAGTTGTTATGGTTTAAGAGATAAAATGTATATAAAACACTTAGTTCATTGCCTGGGATATAGTAGACAATCAAAATAGTCTCTATTGTTATTAGTGTTATGCATTAGGGGCTACAGGAGACCAATGAATTTCTAAAGAGAATGCTGATGTTTTTACGAAAAGATACTTTATTGTTATTAATAACAGTAGATGCTACCAGGACAGAATATCAGCTGAGCTGTTAGTGTAAGTACTTAAGACATAAAGGAAGGAATTGGCTTTCAGGGAATTGTCCTTAAGCAAGTGGCACTTAAAGATCATGCTTCATTGCTCTTCCATCCCAAGCATCTAGCACCATTCCCAGAAGGTTGTAATGGCTCAGTCAAGATTTGTTGAATAGATGGATGGCTAGCCGGCTAGCTGAGGTGTTACACATCAAAGTCCCTGGAAGCCAGGGAGTAATGCAAAGGAATCTAGTACATGTGTGTCTGGAGAAAAGAGGATATAAGTTCGGGGAAAGAGAAGGAACAGGTGAGACAAAGGGCGATGGAAGGATATGAAAAGATACCTCCCAACTTTTTGAGCTACAAACCTGTCCTCTATGTTGCTTTCACACTCAACTAAAAACAGCTGGGAACATATTGAAAGAAATGAAAACTCCTATGGGTCTCACCGATGGACCTGAGAATCCCATTCTGAATTCCCACCCTCCTAGTGAAAATTGGTGAGGAGATGACAAGGCAGAGATTATTCCCTGGTAGTTGGTGGGGATCCAGAATCTAGGCTAACAGACCAGTAGGACCGTGGCCATAGTGACCTATTATCTGAGCATTGAATAGGAACACATGGCTGACCAAAGAGTTTTTCCCGCTAATATGTGAATGAATTCATGGTGACAATCTCACAAGATATATATGTTATATCTCCTTTAATTAATTACTGTTAGTGGAAATAAAATCCTATGAAATTAGGACTGTTCCAAAAAGTTAGAAGCATATGGTTGCCACAGTTTTTGGCATCTTTTAAAATACAAGGATTTGGGTGGGCTGTGAAAGCTTTGATGATTTCTTATATCACACACACACACACACACACACACACACACACAGGCACCCTTCTTCATTTTATTTATTTATTTTTATCTTCATCCAAAGATATTTTTTCATTGCTTTTAGAGAGAGGGGAAGGGAGAGAGAGAAACATCAATGTTAGAGAGAAGCATCAGTTGGTTGGCTCCCGTACGCACCTGGACTGGGGATCGTCCGTGCCTGGACTGGGGATCAAACCCACAACCTGGGCATGTGCCTCCACCGCGAGTCAAACCTGCAATGTTTTGGTTATGGAATGACACTCCAGCCAACTGAGCCATACTGGCCGGGGCCAACATTTCTTTATTTTAGGAGGTCCTGTAAGGAAGATTTCCTACTGCTAGATTTTTCTATAGTCATGACGAGTACAAAAGCCCAGGTAGGACATGTTCAACCTCAGAAGCAGTAGAGGAGTGGGGCCCAACAGATGTGGAGTTAAGCAGACTTGACTGATGAGGGTAAAAAATACAACCTAGACCCCAGGATTCAGGAATAAATATGGGACTAGAAGGGAGGGTTAAGCTTTTACTGGGATTGGAGTATGACAATTATGTATGCTTTGTAAATAAACCAAGAAGTAGGTGCATTTGTTCAATGGGAAATTAAATCTTTGTGGAAAGACCCTAAGAGACGTTAGGCTTTATGAAAGAGGAAAAATGTACATATGCATTTGACTTGAAAAGAGAACAGAATGAGGAAGATTTCAAAGACAGAGGTGGTACCCACCACCATTCATTCAGCCAACAAATATTTTTGGCAAGCTTACCGTGTGAAAAATAGTGTTCTAAGCTGCAGGGATACAACAGTGAACAAGATCTACCAACTTCTTGATTTCGTGGAACTTGCATTCTAGTGGGAAGACAAATGATAAATGAATAAACAAATGTACATATAATGCGTTAGGTAGGGATACATGTTATAAAGAAAAATAAACCAAGACAAGGGGATAAAGAATGGAGTAGTGCAGCTTGAGTATCCCTTTAGCTGTGATGATCAGGGTCCTTCTTCCTGAGGAAGTGACACTGGAACTGATTGATTAACAAGTGAATAGGCCCTGACTTATATAGCATTAAGCTTGGAGTATTAGAAGAACTAAAGGCAAGCCAGGAAAGTTGGATTTAGTGATAGGGGCAGTTTGTGTGGGACCCTGAAGGCCGTGGTTGGGAATTCAGTTTTGTTTTCAATTTGATGGAAGGCCTTTGGAAGCCTTTGGGCAGAAGAGTTAGCTGATCTGATTGCTGTTTTTGAAAGAGTACCCTGTTGCTGGGTAGAAAGAGAGATTAGGGAGGCAAAAATTGAAATTGTGAGTCCTGTTAAGAGGTTATTGCCATAGTCTTGGTGCCTTTTGGTGGCAATGTGGACAAGAGTGGGAATGGTAGAGGTACTGAGCAGCAACTAACTATAGTCAGAAGGTATTTTGAATGTAAACCTGCTATTGTAACTTGTTGATTGATTGGAAGGAAAGACGGGAGGGTGCCAAGGTTTTTGTTCTGAGTAACTGGGTAAATAGTGATGCTATTTGCAGAGGTGGGGTTATAAGGGTGGGGAAGGTTTGGGAGGAAATTCAAGGGACAGATTTCAAACGTGTTGAATTTGAGATGCCCGTGCTATAACTAAGTGATCATTACCAAGTGGTAAGCTGTTGGATACATGAGTATGAAATTGAAGGCATGGTCAGGATTGAGGTTATAAATTGAGGAGTGGACACGTAGTTTTAAAATTGTGGGCATAGACATAATCTAGTGAATGAGTGTGGATAGAGAAGAAGTCCAACAAATATACATTCCATACAAATTGCTCTGACTGACATTTATTTGTTCAGTCAACGAATGTAGTAGCCCCCCTTGTCCGCAGCTTCTCTTTCTACGGTTTCACTTTCTGCAGTTGCAGTTATCCATGGTTAACCCTGGTTTGAAAATATTAAATGGGAAATTCCAGAAATAAACAATTCATAAGTTTTTAATTGTGTGTCATTATGTATAAATGTGACGAAACCTTGTGTCATCATGTTCCATTTTACCCAGGACGTGAGTCATCCATTTGTCCAGCACATCCACATATGTGCCCTGCGTGTTAGTCACGTAGTAGCTTTCTCAGTTATCAGATCCACTGTGATTGTGTGGCAGTGCTTGTGTTCAAGTAACCCTCAACTTTACTTCAAGCCATTCACATAACTTTTATTACAGTGTATTGTTATAATTGTTGTGTTTTATTAGTTATTGTTGTTAATCTCTTACTGTGCCTAATTTATAAATTATCATAGGTATGTATATATAGGAGAACAGTGTGTGTGTGTGTGTGTGTGTGTGTGTGTATTTATATATTTCCGTATATCAGCAATTCTAGGCATCCACTGGGGCTCTTGGAATGCATCTCCTGCCGATAAGGGGGATGCTGTATTTATGAGTGCTTATTTCATGTTAGGCACTGTTCTAAGCTCTGGGGATGTAGTAGAGAAGCAGATGGATAAAGCTACTGCCCCTACAGAATCCTGCCCCTACAGAGCTTACGATGAAAAGCTACATGGCTGATAAGAGGATCAGGACAAAGTTGTCTCCCAGAAAGCTAGATTAAAACGTTGAGCTTTACAAAGAATAAAACAAACCTAACCATTGCTAAGTCAGTACGATTTCAGTTAAGCCAGGAGACAGAGAAAATGAATGTTCAGTGTGTGTGGGGGGGGATGGGGAAGCCTGAGAGGATCAAAGCCCGGGACACCTCCAAGAGTGAGGTTAGGTATCTCTGGAGAACATACAGGCAGAGCTGAATGAAACTGTGAAGAGAAATTTTTGCACCTATTGGGAAAATGTCTTTCTCACTTGGAGTAGATATGGAATGGAAATGCATTCACGTTGTGCCAGAAAAGACAGCCAGGAGTCACAAGTAGAGAAAAGATCAGAAAGGCAGTAAGTGGTTTTATGAGCTTAGGTTCCAGAGTCAGACGGATATGGCTTTATGTTTGCCACTTTTAGCTGCGTGACTTAGACATTATACTCTTTCTGAGTCCCAGTTTTCCCATCTATAAAGCAGGGAAGAAAAGTCCTGACCTCATATGGTAGATGTGAGGATTAAAGGGATAATATATAGAACGCATCTAACAAGGTGCTTGATACATAATAAACACTCAATAAATGTTAACTTATAATAATGCTGATTCTGATAATAATAAAGTGAGAATTTTCTACAGCTTAGCTAGTTTATATCTCCTTCAGGCTGATATTTCCTCCCAACAAACTGAGGAAAGAAATGGGGTTAGCACATGTAAGTTTGTCCGTGCTTGGTAAATATGTGTGTTTTTGTGATTTTTCCCTTAATTTCGCCCTTTCATTTTTCATTGTTTATGGGTCAAGACCTTTGCCTATGTTCCCTCTCAGCTCTCTCAGAGAGAAATAAAAATTTTTCTTCAAGTGGGCAACTTATCTCCAGAGCATTTGCTTCTCAAGCACGCATGTGCAGGGGAATCACCAGGGAATCTTGTTACAATACAGATCCAGATGCAGTAGGTCTGGGGTATATGACTAGGGAGGCTGCGTTTCTAACAGCCTCCCAGGTGATGCTGATGCTGGTGCTGCTGGTGATGTTGGTCCATGCACCAACCTTTGAGTAGCACTCAGCTAGGAAACTGAGCTGGAGAACATGAATGCAGTGCAGGAGCTGGGGCAGCCAGTGACCTGGGTCTCAAATAAGTGAGGTGTGCTAACCATGATGACTCCTGTTTCTCATCTCAGCCTCAAGTGGTTCCTTACATTACAGCCAGTGTAAAGAGATGATTTAGGGGTGGGGAACAGGGTTATAAAAGCAGGAATACTGCACATGATCCCTTACCGCCTCCATGTTGCCCTGAAACAGATGTGAGTGCACAGCTGTCTGCTACACAGAGAGCTCCTGAGGAAAGTCTCCATGGAGCAATATATCTTACTTTTATTATTTTCCTCTTTATGATGTTTTCTTTACTCAATCCCATGAAAAATCACATAATGGGATTTTATTGTAGCCTGTTTGAATAGATAGGACAATGGAGAAATAATGTAGTCAAGAAAGTCTTCCCACAGCTAAAAGAAGTTTATCTGAGAAATGCTTGTGGCAGAACATAAGCAACCATTAGAAATGAAATTTGGGCAAGATGAAAAATCATTCAATATAAATTGCATATTGTTGATCAGAGATACTTGTAATATACAGAAAGATTTTCATTATGATTATTGTGATAAAAAATGTGTCTTTCAAATATATTGTTCCAATATGACCAGCATTTTTTATTGCAGAAATAGTCCTTACTCAAGAAAGGTCTCAGTGATAAATGGAGATTGAAATAGACAGTATATTTAGATGCTACTGAATATCCTTAGATATCTTGCTTTTCAGCAAGTAAAACAGAAATTGATGGTGGCAGTATTCCTGGTTTCTTGGCCTTCAACATGCTCCACCCTTTTAATGAATGAAACATTGAGTTTTATTCCATTAGTTTAAGAGACATTTATTATCTTTATATGTTATTCAGTCTTTCTTGGTTGTTTAAATCATTTAGTTTTTTAAAATAATTTTTTATTTTCAATCACAATTGATGTATAATATTATATTACTCTCAGGTGTACAACCCAGTGACTAGACATTTATACAACTTAGGAAGTGATGATCCCGATAATAAATCCGGTACCCACCTGGCACCACACATAGTTATTACAGTATCATTGACTTTATTCCCTGTGCTGTACTTTACATCCTCATGACTTTTCTGTAACTAACTACCAATTTGTACCTCTTAATCTCTTCATAAGATCATTTAGTTTTCAATCCATAGTCCCCTATTTACTTTTTCTGTAGCTGATTGATATGAAGTCAGTATAGTGAGGTGTTTAGGAGCATGGGCTTCAGAGATAGATTTCAATCCTTCCCCTGGTGTCAGTTTCTTCATCTGTAAAATGGAAATAATAATAATCCTTAATTTATAGAATTGTTGTGAGTAATGAGCTAACACATGTAAAACAGCCAAAACTATGACTAGCAGAGTCGTAAACATTTAACAAAGTATTCAAAATATTTTTAATGAATCTTATCAATGATGTTACCTGGTAAAACCATTTCATGTCAGTGCTCATGTCTTATCTCCCCAGCCAGGTGACAAACACATATTAAGTATGAGGACAGCATTTTTTTATTTTTTGTTTATTTCCTTCAGTGCATTTCTTATTTCTGCGCGTTCGCCATCATCACTATGGATTTGGGTTGCAGATGCAACTACCAAGAGGTTCATTATAAAACTGGGAACTGCAGTAAGGAAATACCGCCATCAATAAGGAGCGGGCAATGAAGGGGGGTAAATGGAAAGCACCTATTTTCTCACTATTAATGCTAATTATAATAAATCTATTTCTCACTATTAATGCTAATTATAATAAACCTATTTCTCACTATTAATGTTAATTATAATAAACCTATTACTGTGAGACACTACGTCTTCTCTTATTCTTTACAATAATTCTATGAATTAGAAAACTGGGACTCATAGAGGTTTCGTAATAATTTCAGGTCACTCAACTAGAATTCCAACTGGTTACTCTCTAACGGCTAACACTTCATTGCCTCATCCTTTTAAAAAAAATTAATTGTATTTTTTCCCATTACCATTTATCCTCCTTATACCTTCTTCCACCTCCACCTCCCCACAATCACCACCCTGTTGTCTGTGTCCATGAGTCCTTTTTGGCTTGATCCCTCCACCCTCGAACCACAGCCCTTCACCCCGAGATGTCAAATATCTGGAACATAATTCTTGGTTAAAACTGCTAAACTGGGTTTACATAGCAATTCTGCTTCTCACCAACCACATGACAGCTTGGAACCCAGAGCCCATGTTTGTACAGAAAGACCCTTTAAGTCTATATCTAGAATTTCTTTCTAAAAGACTTGTCCTCTGCCGTTTTCCTGCCAGGCTCTTGCTCCTGCTTCCAGGGGCCCTGAGTTGATCACTTCCTCCAAATGCCCCAAGAGTGTGCATTCTTTGCCATCAGGCCCCAGGATTTGTCCTTCTTTTCTTCATATAATATATGATAATACATTTCTGATTTTTTCATTCATTGAGAATAATCCAAATAGGAAAACATTGTATTTCTCCATCTGTTTGAACACTTGGGCTCACTAGCACATTTTGATTAGTTAAGTACTACTCTGAAGCAATGGTCCAGAACAGAAAGAGAGTGATCAGTGCTGCTGGTTCAAGTCCAGCTGTATGATCGGGAGCATCTTGGACTTAAACAGGATTACTTCTTGGCATCTGCAGGTTATTAAACTACTAACAGTCTCCTAGTTCTGCAATGCCTGGAACCAGTAATTTCAAGGAATTTTCTTGTCTTTCCTGATCACTTCTATTTGTTGCTATTCTTATGGAGCGTGTGTTGGATGAGGGAGTTGGTCAAGGGTAAAAGTGGAGATAGTGAGCCCTGGCTGGTGTGGCTCACTTGGAACATTGCCCTGTAAACTGAAAGGTCATGGGTTTGATCCATGGTCAGAGCACATGCCTACGCTGCCAGTTTGGTCCCAAGTCAGGGGTGCATATGAGAGACAACCCATCAATGTTTGTCCCTCACGTCAATGTTTCTCTCCCTGCCTATCCCTCTCTCTAAAATCAATAAGCATGCCCTTGGGTGAGGATTAAAAAAAATGAAAAATAGTAGAGATTGTGATAGACCAGAAAATAGGAAGATCTGTGTATGAATGTACTTTCTTGTTCCCAGGAGTCATTAGTATGAGAATATATTTTGCCTCATATTGACTCAGCCACCTGAATAATATGTGTCTTTAAGGTTTTGATTACAGTTCCTTCATCATTTGCTTTTCTTCCAATTTGAGTATCATTTGCAAACTAGGAAATGTTTTCAATATCCTCATGCAAATAATTACATTCATATAAAGAAATCTGTTAATGAAACATTAGAGCTAAGGGCTTAATTGCTGAAAAATCAACTCCCAGAGCTAGAAAATTCAGTTAAGGTTCCATGGCAACAAGATCTATTATTAACTGTATAAATGTTATCTAATAACATTTTGAAATTAACATGCTGGTTTAGGTACTTTCAGGACTATATATAAGGTAAAGTGCTGTTTAAAAATAAAATCATCATTTAAATAGATTCCCTAGTTGAAAATTATGGAAAACTTCATGTTCCTTCCAATTATTTTATTTCTTATCAAATTTTATATTCATTTTTTTATCAGTTAATGAGAAAACACTTCATTTCTTTTGAAATATGACAGCATTTAATGTTCATGAGTCATATTTCTGTCTCACTTTTTTCCGAAAGAAAAAAACTAGCAGTAAAGGAAAATGCAGACACAAACTTAATGAGGCAGGAAAGGCGCTATAGGATGTGTCCTAAGAAGGGAATCCAGGAGAGCTGATTGCTTTGAAGGGAAGAGTTCTAGACATGGGAAAATAGTTTTGAAATTTTAAAGTATGAAAAGGGTGACAAAATTATCTCAGGTTGAGGAAAGATAATACACACTTATTTGCTACAAAGAGGTGAAAACTGACCCGGGATAATAAAAATGAGTATAGGAAGGTGGTAAGAGTTTTCAGTAAGGACATTATTAATATCAAGGGGAAAAAAGCTGAGTATTGAAACTACTGAACATATGACTGAAAACTTCTAGTAAGCGTATCGAAAAGATGATTCAGGAGTAGAAAACGCTGGTGAGATTTTACTCACTCAAACAGTGTCCATGCCACAGATGGCAATGCAGGGGGTCGAGGCCGGGCAGCGATTTCCCCAGAGGCGCACAGCACAACAGTAGCAAGTTCAGCACACAGAGGAATGCCAGGCTCCACTCCTCCAGAAGGAAAAGAAACCGCCATGAGGGACTCCATTATGATGATGGTTTTGAAACCCTGGAAGAAGTACTTATTAGACACATGCTGTTTATTCATCGCTGTTGCTTAACACAGGGGATCTGAAACAAAAAGACATGATATTAACCCATGAGAAGCTTTTCATCAGTTTGGGAAGAAAAGGTCTAACAGATTTACATTAACACCTAGAGGATACATCCAAGTTCAGTTACAACATAAGGACCTAAAAGACTGTGTGGTGCTGACTACACACATGTTGCTTGATCAACTCCAGTTAAAGGTAAATAGTTATGGAGTGCGTGACTCCAAAATATGATGGAGCTTCGGTTGCTGGTGCTATGTTGACACTAAAGGAAAAGACTGCAAATTGACTTTTAAGAAGAGTAGAGGTTTAGGCTAATAATAAGGATTACCTTGCATTGATCAAAAAATATCGAGCTGTTTCCCAACACTTTTTGGGACTGAGAAGAAGTCAACGGATATGGTACACACTTCCTATTCTTCATAAGTTTATGGTTTAGTTGTAGAGACAAGGTGTCATTTTTGAGATATAAAAAAGACAAGGAAGTTGCTGAGTACCAAAGGAGATATGTAAACAGGAAATCAAATGAGCATTCTGGAATGATCTCAGAGAAGAGGGACTCTGAGGATTAGTCACAGCCTGGTGATGTGGAAAATACTGTAAGTTATGGAGTCATACACATTGGCTGCAAATTCAGGCTCTGATACTTAGCAGGTGTGTGGCTTGGCTGAGCCTCTATTTCTGTACCTGTACCACTAGGGATGATAATACCTAACTTACAGGGATCCTGTGAGAACAAAGGTTTGGGGCTTCTTTTCAGCGTAATGAAAAATGTCCAGAAATTGATTGTGGTGATAGCTGTACAATTCTGAATGCCCTAAAATCCATTAAATTGTACTCTTTAAATTGGTGAATTGTAATGTGAGATTGATCGATCGATCTATCTATCTCCGAAAAAGTTAAACCTAAATTTACCATATGAAAAAAATTTACCATATGATCTAACAATTCTACATATATATGCATAATAAAAAAATGCATGTCCAAAAAACCATAATTGAGTGTTGTTAGCAGTGTTGTTTTTCTAATAGTCAAAAATCTGACACAACCCAAATGTCCATAAACTGATGATTGGATGAGTAAAATGTAGTAGATCCATACAATGGAATATTATTCAGCTATAAAAAGGAATGGTTCTGATACTTGCTACAACATGGGTAAGTCTCGAAAACATTATGCTAAGTTAAAGAAACCAGGAGCAAAAGACCACATAGTGTATGATTCCATTCATATGTAATGCTTTGAAAAGGCAAATCTATAGAGACACATAATAGATTAGTGTTTACCAGTGGCTAGGTGTGGGAACAGCAAGTGACTGCAAATGAGCACAACAGATGTTTTGGGGCTCATGTAAATATTCTAAAATTGGCTTGTGCTGATAGTTGCAGGACTAGTTAACTAGACAATGATCGAATTGTATATTCTAACTGGGTGTACTTTATGGCATGTAAATTAATCTCAATAAAACCATGATAGATTCAAAGTGTCGAGTAATATATGCTTAATAAATGGTAGCTTCTGTTATTGTTGAAGCAATCAAGGAAGGCCTTCTGAAGAAAGGGACCTTTAGTGATTGGCGATGAGCAGTGTGTGGCTAGATGATAGGGAAGTGAAGGAGGAAGGATAGGGACATAGTATGAGCAGTGGCCTGGAATGAGAAGTAGTCCTGGTAATCAGTGTTGTTACAGAGCTGACAAGGGTTAGAGTCTGTACTAGGGGATAGTGGTAAATGAGGAACTGTTGGAAAGAAACCCAAGACTGAAAAAGGAGGGGTAAGTGCTTGGCTGACACATGCAATTGATGAGTAGGTAGAAATGAAGAGGTTCGACCGGTAGAGGCCCCAGGTGATAGAGATAATTTATCACCTGGGTAGTGTTGACCCATGATCTTTAGAGGCTGAGTTAGGAAGGGCTTAGGTGGTAGGATGTGATACGGTGTGGTATGGTAAGATGTGGTGTGACAGGTGCCTAAGCAGTAACTTATATACGATGAGTTTTGTGTCTGAGCAAGTAGGCTAGAAGGGCCAGCCTGAGCCAGGCCTAGAGTGATCAGTATGAGAACAGGTAAGGTCAAGAGAGTGATGCGGAGACATGTAGGTAAAAAACAAGGGACAAGGGTGATCACCCAACTGACTGTCTTTTCATCTTTTCTCTGACTGCTCATGGAAACATGTAAGCACTGACTAAGCTGCCTTCCAGTCTCATGAGTTGTTGAAGTAAGCAGCCCTGTCAACATCATGCCCTCCAGCTTTCGAACAAATTCAATGAGGTCGTTGGGGGAGAACTCTCTGAATTTCTTCTTGAAGTTGTCTAGAATTCTAAAGATTTCCCAACCAACTTGAAGCAAACCCTTATAGTGCTTAATCTAAGTGATGTGATAAGATCATGACCTTTTCAGAAATGCCTTTGATGTCAATCCTAATTCCACCAAATTTTACCTGACAGGGTGAGAATGAAACATTATAAGCTAGTTTGTCAAGCATCTCAGTAATCTGTTGTGGCAATAATCTGCTGCAACTCAGCACTGAAATGATGAGCCTGGTGAATGATGTTCCTCGACTTGGAAGGAACTTACTGTGTGATCATTGATGAATGAAGTAAAAATGCACTAGGTAGACCTTGAAGTGATAAACTGAACAGTAACCTTGGCAATCATTAGTGCCTCCTGCCCATGGTCCGTACTGTACTGTCATTTATTTTGAGAATAATGACTCCTCATCTTCTTACCCACAATGATGCAGAAAAAACAGTGTTGACAATCAACAGAAACAGACATGAAAAATATTGCCGGTAACTCCTATGTTGAGTTTTAATCACCATTATAAAAATGGAAAAAAAATGCCCAGAAAGCATTAGAGTTGTAAAAGCCAATTTTTCCTCAAATGGCTCTTTCTGATGTGTAAATTAAAAAACTGTGCTATCATCTCTGATACTATAAACATAAAAGATCAAGTAAATTGAAATTGCATTTTTATTTTTTCAGGTACACTTTATGATTGGGCATAACAGCAAAGTAAGTATGTGATATTTTTGAGTTGATCATCCATTCAGTTTTAGATGCTTTTAATCCCTCCTTCATCAATGTATCCCATTTTCCCGAAGATCATAGATAGATACCATAGTTCACAAACTGAGGAAATGAGATTATTTTTGTCTTTATTGTTTTTCTTAATAATTTCATAAGTTATTGGGTTTCTTTTCTGTTAAAATTTCCTGCCATGTCCACATAGGTTATTGAGTACTTAGAGCACACAGCACACGGCAGGCTAATTTTCCTGCCCTCTGCTTTGTGCCTCAGTGTGATGCACAGGTTTGATCTGAAATATTTGGATACGTTTTATAGGCTAGCAGCTCATTGATCCCTATTGAGGCTTGTTTGCCATGAGTAACTTTTTTCTTATAGCTCGCCATTCCGGACTACAGCCTTTGAAGCTTCTTTCTAGAGATAATCTCTCAATGTGATCATAAGGCAACTGACCAAAAATATCTCTTTTTATCATAAAACACCATACATAACATTCTGAACATAGAATAACATAACATAACATAGCATTTATAATGTTCAAAACCACTTGAAATGAAAACCAAGGTGGCATGGAAGATTCCTTCAGGCCTGGAAGGTTTACCAGTGTTGCCTTGCAATTTCTTTCCTACACTTCTAAAGATTTTTTAGTTATTACAGCCCCTCAAACCTTTGAATACTACTGCCCAAAACCTTGCTTCATGACAGCCCCTGTGTGGGCAATTCATTTACCAGGAATTACAGTTTCTTTAAAATGAAGTGAGAAGTCGTTACTTTGATAACACAAAGCCACACTTCATGTCTTGGTGACCAATGGGTAGTCCTTATAAATTACTGACAAATAATAGGAGATGGCAATTCTTGCACTGCTGCCGCTGATAGATAAATCTCTGCCATATTATTCTGGCTTTTATTGTCTCTTAAAACATCATCAGATTGATTTTAGAGTAGCAGGGTTATAAAATAAACATACAAGATACTTTTACAATATAAGGGAGGAAAACCAGCCTTCTTTGTGCCAGAAAATTTTGTTGTCAAAATGGAATGACATTTCTAAGCAACTTCTTGTTTCGGCACAGAAAAATGTATATCCGTTTCTTACTTTACTTTAAAAACTGTAGAGCCAATTTGTTGTAGAAGAAAAATCACAGGACTGAGAGAAAGAGAAACCAATGTTTCAGTCCTACATCTGTCACTAACAAGCTATATGACCTTTAACAAGTCACTTAAGTTCTCTGCACCTTAGTTTCCACCTGTGTAAAATTATATGGTTAAATTCGATGGCCTTCAAGACTGATTTTGGTTTTAATATCTTACAGCCTAATATGATGAATGCACACTAATGTCATATGTACCATATTTATATTTATGTATCTTAATTGCATGGCCTGGCAACAGCATACCACTACAGAGAGCTTACGACTCTTTGAGGATGAAAAGAGAGAATGTGGCTACTGGGGGGGACTAATATAATAACTAACACTCATATATTAATAATTCACCCAACAAATATTTACTGAACACCTAGGTGCCAGATCAGTGGTAGGTAAATAGGTGAAAATGAAATATTCCCTTTCCCTTCACACATAATAATGAAGGACATGGATCTGTAATATAGAAAAGTCTTCATTAACTAGACGCTTAGGGAAGAGGATGTTAGTTTAGGTTTTTAAAAATTAACACAACTAACTTTTACTTGTCTTTGTAGTTGAAACATTTTATGAAACTGCAGTCCGTTTTACTACTTTAATAAGTACAGCTTAGTGAACATAATTGTGTTTTATTTTAGTATTGGGGAATTTTTTTCAGGATCTCCTGTTCATCATATTGAAAGGAGTTCTTGTTGTACAGGAAAAGTAGGAGGTTGGGATGATTTATATTGATCCAGGTCACTTCTTGAGAGATGGGTTTAATTTCAGTAAATTCAAGATATTTGCTTGCTTGGTCACCATGTTTCTTTTTCTCATAAAAGTTGAGTACGGAACATGAAACAAAATATTCCATTAGTTGAGCATCAGTTAATTAAGGTTTTACTTACATAAAATCCTAATTAGTAATGTAGGGATCTAGCTGTTTTGTGGGGAAGTAAGTAGTCTGCTTAGTTTTTGGTGTCAGACTTAGTTGGGAACATGGGCCATCCGCATATGATGGTATCCAGAAGAGACGAGCCAGAAAGGTGAAGGTAAAGGTGTTACTATTTTTTTTATCCAACTTTATTGAGATATAATTGACATAAAACATTGTGTAAGTTTAAGATATATTATGCAAAGTGGATAAAGGAAATTAAAATACGTGGGCAGAAAGAAAAAAGAGCAGGAGTTGTATCTGTCTTCTGTCTATTTGAAGAGCTCTCTTGTGGGGCAGTGAGTAGAATCCCGCTTGAGAGGGATCTGAAAGGTTGTTTAGTCCAGGACTTCCATAATATATTTATACATTATCTGAAGGTCTTCTAAAGCATTGCATTCGGTGACTGAGCACATTTGGAGAACTTCCGAAGCAGCTTATTACACCCGTGACTGCCCTGTTAGGCCTTCTTTCTACTGAGATCAAAGATGTCCATCTACTGGTATGAGTCATACAGAATGCATCACACCATAGCCCCCTGGATATTGAAAAAAACAGTTAAACATGTCCTCCTATTGGATTTAATTTTTCCTCTCCTTAATCTTTACAAGTAGAGTTGTTCTGCAGAAGGTAGAGCTGGCTTTTAAGGCTCTGCTTATCTTTGGCCTTAATTCTCATTATTTAACCCATGCCAGCTATACTCCAGACAATCCGGACCTTTCTCTGTTTCACTAACAAGGTTATTTATTTTGTCTCCATCATGCCATTAACGGCCTCTTCTGGAATAGCCTCCTTTCCCTTCTGAGACCAGTGAGTGAACTTTCTAGTAATTGTTCAAGGCCCAGATCAAATGCCCTCTCTTCTGTCAAATCTTCCTACTCTTCCCATTTCATAGCCATCTCCTTCCCTCAGAAAACTGTTCCCTAATATGTTCTTATATTCATAGCCCATGCCCCTTTTAAATCATTTATAACATTTTAACATTTTCAGGTTTCATGTATTTGCCCAGCTACAATGTGAACACTTGAGGTTAAATACCATGTTTTATTCATATTTTCCCCCTAAATTTAATGTATTTTTAAAATTAATGTATAAATGTTATACTGATCTAAAGTAGTACTTCATGTCATTCATTGGTCATAAACTTCACTTATCAATTTCATGTGATGCCACCTAATTTTACCTTCTGAAGTGTGGTTTATTTAACCCAGAACTTCATGTGTTAGACTCCTATCATACACCTTTCTTCTCAGCCTTTCTAGGTGAAGAAACTTTATTTTTTTGGTTCCTTAGTCTATTAATTCAAGTTTTTCTAGATCTTTCCCATAAATATCATGGAGCACAATACTAAACAGCAATAATTGGGGGTGAGGTGGGGGGAAGGAGGCATGCCAGCAATTGGTAACACCGTTAATTTTAGGCCAAGCCGTAACCATTGTCACTCTGCCACCAGCACTTGTCTTCATTCTAGATTGCTTCCCCCAGGACAGCTCCTAATTCTCACTGAATCACATAGCAGTTGTGATTATTTCCAAGTCATTGGCCTATTATTAGTTTGCCTTTCTTTCCTCAATAATGAAAATTAGAGAATGTTTGCTTTTCTTTACCCAATGATGAAAATTAGAGAGTGTTTTACTTAAAATTATGTGCATTTTAATATATGGCATTAGAATATTAGTTCTTACTCTTCCTTTGAATGTGTGTCTCACAAAGCATTGCAGGTCAATTCTTAATCAGTTCTTCACTGGAATTTATAGAAAATTACAGGATATTTTAAAGTCACTTTCTATTCACTCAAAAAACAAAACAAAACAAAACAAAAAAACAAACAAAACAAAAACGAAAGGGGAAACCTGAGGAGGAAAAGTGTAAAGGGTTGAATGGGCGCCTGAAGGTAGTTTCTTTTGGTAAAAGTTTGTTGACAAAAAAGAACCTCCTTCTGAAACAAAAAACAGGAGAAAATCAACCACCTCAAGAAACCATTTCAAACTTTAGCAGCATTCAGAAACCTGTAGCCTGCTACACAGTTCATTCATGACAGAGTTTGCCTGCCTCACCAATAGTTTTAGAATGAGCATTCTTGACCTTGAGTTACTGAATGCTCAGATGAGTGATACAGTAGATCAACTGGAACCCAATAAGTAATGAACAGAGATGAATGCTTTTCAAAACAGAGGGGAGCAATAGGAAAAGCTTTTATTAGATAAATTATATGTCTTCCCCTCCCTGTCAACAAATAGCATTTCAAATTCTTTCCCCTAGAGTCTCTGACAAAATAGCCCTTATCCAGAAGGCTTCCCCTAAACTGAAATCTATTTGAACACCAATGTTATTTGGGAATAAATGGTCTAAAATGTTTGGGAAGAAGCTGCTTGTGTGACTGGATTTTTGTTGAGATTGGATTAAACCTCAGACACCTTGACTTGGATTCTAAGGAAAATTAACCTTCTCTTTGGGGGCATTGAGACAAGAATCTGCAAACTAATGTGCTGTTATGGTGAGAAGTAAACATTGATTTTCTGAGCTGACATTTCTGTTTCTGAGAAAAACTATGTTTAAAAGTCACTGAAAATGAGGAATATTTGTCTTAAGTCCTATACCTATAAATATTATATGTTTGGGCCTTTTACTTTTCCTTATGCCAGATATTTCTCCCTTACTAGTAAATGACATATTTAGGCTCCGAGCCTAATGTGAGATCAATCAAAAACTAGCAGGAGCCATTCTAACTTGAAGAAACTCTGCTTGGGGAAATTCACAGTAGGCGTTCCCGGGCTCACTCCTCTTCTGTGGTCTTGTAGGGCTTATTACCTTCTCTTTCAAGCATTGAACACGTTCCTTTTTTGCTTGATGTAGGATTTGCTATGCTAGGAGGCAGCTCTTTGAAAAACAATTGTGTGAAATTCTACCAAATTGAGCTAATGTTTTAAATACTGGACCTAAGTTTAAACTAGTCAATCAAATGCCAAACAAGAAAATAGTTAAAGCAATTAGAATTGGAAATAAAATGGTTTACATGAATCACTGAATTTAAAAGTTCTTAGCATTCTCTGAACCGAATATGTTGCAGGGCACTATTTCATTCAGTTTAATTGACTAAATCAAATGATGGCTTATTTTCATGCTTTGTTATTGTCTTTGAGAAAGCCATATAATATCTTTAAAAAATTAACCCATTAGCAATAGAATTATAATATATTTCCAATATGAAGATTACCTTAGAGTCTAATCTGACTGCCTCCTTTCTCAGACGACAAAATTGAGATCCAGAGGAAATGGACAGATGCAGGTCTTATATAACCTTGGTATTCTCTCAGCTCAGTGATCTTTCCAGCACTGGAAGATGTTCCCTGTGCAGTCAACTCTGTTGGGGGCTGCAACTTGAAGAGAGCAGTAATGAAGGACTTTAAAATTTGCTGCCCTGGCTGGTGTAGCTCAGTGGATTGGGCATCGTCCTGCAAATCGAGAGGCCGCTGGTTAGATTCGCAGTCAGGGCACATTGCCTGGATTGCGTGCCAGGTCCCTGATTGGGGGTGTGCGAGAGGCAACCTGTCGATGTTTCTCTCACACATCAATGCTTCTTTCCCTCTCTTCCTCCCTCCCTTCTGCTCTCTCTAAAAAGAAATTTTAATTTTTAAAAAAAAAATTGCGACTATTCCCCTGTTTCTCTTCATTAGTGTAAATAACTAGGCCCAGAATTTGGCTTATTGGAGGGAGAGCCTCTGGGCTAGAAGCCAGAAGTAGATGGAACTAGGGATGGTAGTCCCAGACTGTGTTTCCAAGAAAAGCTGGCCTAGACAAAAACTTACCCATGGAATACCCTTAATCATATAGCAATCTTTTGTTCTTTGGTTCCCAGCTTCGTACCAGCTCTCACTCCGAGCTCCCAGCTTCCTTCAAGTTTGTCCAGTTTAAGGCATAGACTTAGATTTAGAAGAATCCTTATATATGTCATCTATTCCTGTCATTTGTGTCCTTTCCATAAGTTTCTTGACAAGTAACCATTATACATATGCAGCTATGACATAACTTTATGCCATTCAGCTATCCTAGTCACTTTCTTCTCAACAGTCTCTCTTTGGTCCATGGCCTTTAAAACTTCTTTCTTAATTTAAATATTGTTGGTATACAATATTATATTGGTTACATTAGTGTCAGATGTACAATATAGTGATTCAGCCTTTTAAAAGATGAGCAGCCCTTCACTGAATACGCTGCTTCAGGTATAGTTTGGGTACCCAAGTTAGATAAAAAAATGTCATCTTTTTCTTTCTAGAGCCTACATTTCCACTCACATAGCCAATGCTCACATCGGCCACATTATCCTGCCAAATCATCGTGCTTGCAGTCAACTAAAATTTCTTAGTCTCTCTATACATGCTAATTTAAAGCCAATTTCTCCCATGATGTACTTATGTAGTAGAGATAGTTTTTAATATAAATGCAGGATTTTATACATCTGTCTGTGAAATTATAACATGTCAGATTTGGCTCATAGTTATATCTTGGCATGAATTTGAGATGTCACAATTATATCATTCAATAGGTTAGCTATTCAGCCTAGTTCTGTGTCATATAACAACTGTTTCCTCACCCATGGCATGAATAAAAATGTTAAATAGGATGAGGGAAAGGAGATCACTAGAGACAAATTAACCAGCTACAACCTTGGTATGGGCTGCTTATTCAATTATGTGTCAACTTAACGGCACCATCATTTATCTTATATACTGTTTGAACTTACGTAATAGTGTATTATGAAAGACACTGGAAACTGCTTTACAAATATGAAACACTTATATCTAACCATTTCCTTGTCCTGTCGATTTAGTCAGTCTGTTCAAAAGGAAAGCGCATTAATGTGTCAAGGCATATTCAAAGTACTCCTATGCTCAGTACTGGTACTCACTGCTTCCTTGTTCAGAGCTAATTCTGTGAGGGCTAAGAAACCTAAGTGTCTTTTTAAACACTACCTCCTCATGAATCTTGGGCATCAATTTATTCTTACTAATGATTCTATTTTTCTTTCTAGTCAAAAATTAAATCTCTTGGACAGAAAAGACAGATGGAAAATAAGAGTTATCTACTTATTGATTCCAGGATTTGTTTGACAAGCGTGATCATTACACCACTGACTCTAGCAGTGTTTTTAATCACCCAGTTTTAGTCTTGCCCTAGATGTACCTAAAAAAGCATCCATGCTTGAATTTTTTGGCCTGAACATTTTGACCTCCACGTCTTTCACAAATTGTATTCATTTTAGCTAGTTAGACCCTATTTTTGGTAATATGGTATTGTTTTTATGTTTTCATATCACCTTTAAAATATATGACTTTGTCAAAATGTTCGACTTTGTGGCCCTATCTTAATCTTATGGATATTTCCCCTTCATCTCCCGTGATTACTACTAGGATAATGATGATGCAAGTTACGAAGGTGGCAATGACAGCAAAAGTATTATAAGAGCTAATAGCAATTAAGTGCTTACTATGTGTCAGGAACTATTCTGTCTTAGTCTGTTCAGTTTGCTATAAAAAAAGTACCACAACTTGGGTGACTTATAAACAACAGTAATGTATTTCTCACAGTTCTGGAGGCTGGGGTGTCCAAGATCAAGGTACCAGCAGATTTGGGTTCTGGTGAGAACCTGCTTCTTACTTTGCCCTCCCATGGCAGAAGGGGCAAGGGAGCTCTCTGGGGTCTCTTTTATAAGGGCACTAATTCGTGCTCGAGAGCTCCATGCAAAAGACCAATCCCCCCCAAAGGCCCCACCTCCTAACATTGCTAGATTGGGGGTTAGGATTACAACATACCAGATTTGGGAGGACATAAACATGTAATCCATAATTAGAGTCAAAGTGCTTTTCCCGTGTTAATTCTAATTTTTACACTAACCCTTTGAGATAGAGTCTATTATTATCTCCATGTCACATATAGGCCCATGAAGGCATAGAGAGCTAAGTACCTTGCCCCAAATCTCACAGCTGAAAGCCCGACATTATGGTTTCAAAGCCTGAGATATAAACTTTAGCGCTTGAGAACAGAGGCCCGACACTGAAGGGCTGAGTTGTTGGGGGCATTATGATGCAGTCTCAGAACATTTTGCAGGCAAACTCACAGGGTATTGAATTAGTTTTTGGCCTAATCTCCTCTTCCACGCATTTAATTCCTCTTATTGCTTCTTGTTGCCAGCCTCTGGGTTTCCTCTACTTGTAAGCTATCCTTAGCTCTTCAGCTAAACTGTCAAGTTTGAGTATATGGTTTATGTTATAGCTACTCCTTTGTTTCCCGTGTGCTGTAACCAGCCGCATGGGACATATGGGTTGCATGTGAAAGCCTTGTGGAATTAAGTAAATGGAAAACTTTGGGATTCATTGCTCAAAGAACAATAATGAATTGTGTTCTTCTAGAGGAATGTACGCACACACTGAGGAGTGTTCTCAAATGAACTGTGAGTAGTGAGGGAAACACAATACCTGGCCTAGAGCCGTGTTCAGTGACTGTCTGCTAACTGAATAAATGAATGGGTCAGAGAGGCAGAGAGAGAGTTTCCCTCGATGAAGATCAATATCGATTGTCCCCATACCTTATATCTGCAAAATATATACTCTTTTGAAGCATTAACTGAGGCAGTGCACTGAAATCTTTCATTCAGATCTGAGTCACAGTAATTATACCAGCAGTTTATAATACTATTTCATTACAAGTTCATTTAAAAACACAGGTGTGGATCTGTATGCGATGGATACACACACACACACACACACACACACACACACACACACACACAATCTCCAAAGAGATGTGAGGATATTATGTTATTTTTGTTTGGGTAAACAGATCAACTCCTAGTGTCTTTCAGCTAGGTTAATACAGTTTTATTATCTGAATATCTGGGTAAATCTTGAGGTGCAAATTGACTCAGACCTATTCAAATTTGATATCAGACTTTAGACAAATCCTTTCATAACAAAAAATAAATGGAGAACATATGATGGCTTAGGTCTTTTATATATAATTATATGGTTCCCAGAGGGGACTTATAATTGAATTATAAGCTGCCTCATGAGTATTCTAGCCAGTGTTTAGAGAACCACGAAGCAGAGCTGAGCAATTTTTTTTCACCAGCTAGAATGTGAACAAGACACCCTATAATTCAATTATAACTAGCCTCCAGGAACCATATAATTATATTATAAAGTAGTTTGGGGAAACTGGGAAACTGAATGCTTTTCAACACATTATATATGTTTAAGTGATAATTTGATAATTTTACTTTACCTCTCACCTCTCCTAATTACACAGGTATGGGGACACTTTTTGTGACCTTATTCCCATGTACTTTTCAAAACTTTCGGAGTAAATCATCATCATAGGAAGCTCTTAGCTTATTCTCATTTGTTGTAGGTCCTCAGTTTTCCCAACTATGAAATGACAGGATTTGATTTAGATATCTGTAAAGTACTTTCTAACACTAATACTCACTGAGTCTTGAATTAGTAAGGTTCTTCAGAGAAGCAGATCCAATAGGACGGATTTATCAATTGTGTGTATGTGGACCGGGGAGATGCAGAGAGAGAGAGAGAGACAGAGACAGATACAGAGACTCTAAGGAATAAGGCTCGCACAACTGAAATCTGCAGGGTAGAGTGGCAGGCTGGAGACCCAGGGAAGAGTTAACATTGCAGATTGAGTCTGACCTCAGTCTGGAAGCACAAATCCCTCTTCCTTGAGGCACCTCAGTCTTTTTTCCTCAGGCCGTCAACTGATTGGATGAGGCCCACTCACATCATGGAAGCTAATCTGCTTTACTCAAAAAAAAAAATCTGCTAATTTAACTGTTAATCACATCAAAAAACCCAAAAAACACTTTCACGACAACGTCTAGACTGGTATTTGACCAATAAGTGAGTATCATGGCCTGGGCAAGTTTACACATAAGATTAACCATCAAAAGTCTATATAGCAAGAAAATTTTGTATTCTTTTGGGTCTGCTCCTCCTGATTGTAGATTATGTTTCCAGGACATGACTGTAAATCAGGAAGGTGAAACTTTGGATCTGAAGCTGTAGTATGATTCAACATTGTCATGAATATATGAAAGTAGATGTTTGTATTTGTAACAAACTCGTCCTTAGTAATATGCTTTCAGAAAAGGAAAGTGACCCATTTTAGCCTCTTTCCTATTGGAGACCTCCTCAAAATTTCCATGCTATAAATACCTGAAGGTACAATAACTCCCCATAGAAAATCCACCCTATCTATTTTTCCACCATCCGAGTATCTTATGGGAGGTTTCCTCAGAGCAACTAATAATTGTGGTGGCTTTATTAATTTTTAAATTTGAACTAGTTTTTATTAAAAAATAATGCATCCAGATGTATGCGAATGCTCATAATGGCACTATTTATAATAGCTGGAAACTGGAAAAGACCCAAATGGCCATCGACTGGTAAGCGGGGAAAGAAAATGGAATATTATTCAGCCATAAAAGTGAATGGAGTTGTGTTCATGCTACAGTAATGATAAACATTGAAAACTTTATGCATGCTAAGTGGAATAAGACAGTCACAAAAGGCCACATAAGATTCCATGTATATGATGTATCATGAATAGGTAAATCCACAGAGTAGAAGGTAGATCGGTGGTTATTGGGCTGCAGGGCACAGTGGCAAATGGGGAATGACTGCTAATGGGTACAGGACTTCTTTTTGAGGTGATGAAAATGTTTTAAAATCAATCGTGATGGTTGCACAACTTTGTGAATACACTAAAAAGCGTTGAATTGTGTATGTTAAATAGATGGATTGTCTGATATCTAAACTATACTTCAATAAAGCAGTTAAAAAATAATGTACACATAGGAAAAGATTCCACCAATATTGAAGAATATATATTGGAAACGTCGCCCTCTCATTTTCACCCCAATTTTCAGTTGTCCCCTCGACCCACTCTGTGCTAGTGACCACTGATATGTATTATTTCCCCCCAAACGTTCTTCTGGCCCTTGATTTTTCACTCAGTGATGTTTTCAGACTCTTTCTGTATCAGCATATATACGCCTTTCACATTGTTTTGAACAGCTGTGTCTTACTCCTTTATGTGGATATGTCAGAACCTATTTAAACATTTCCGTCCTGAGGAATTCTTAGTTCTTTCCAGTGCTTGTGAAAATGCTGCATAGACATTCTTTCATATCTATTCACAAGACAGTGCAAATTATATCTGTAGGATAAATTCTTAGACATGAAATTGTCTAGTCCAAAAGAATTTTTAGATTTTGATAGGTACTGATCGCTGCACTGCCCTATACGGTAGTGGGACCAATTTAGACTGCCGTTGACAGGGCCTCAGGGCGCTTGTTTCACCGAATTAACACTGGGTATTTTCAGACTCGTTAATCTGTGTCAATATCGTGGATAAAAAATTTCTCATTTCAGTTTTTAGTTGTTAATGAAGTGGAACATCTTATATTTTGCCACGAGTATATTTTCCTGCGAATTTTCTGTATGCTTTGTTCACTTTTCTATTGGATTATTGGTCTTTTTATTATTGGTTTGTAAGAGCTTTCACACATTAAGGAAATTAGCCCCCTGTCTTTGGGTTCTTGTCTCCTGCCAGGATTCCCTACATTTTCATTTGTCTTTATCTTGTGTTTATGGCAATTTTTGGATGGGTACTTTTTAAAAATAGTTGTTTTCTTGCTTTCGATAGATTGGAATGTGCAATGGAAAATATAGTCCAAGCCAAAATCACACATTTATATAACATTATTTTTCAATGATACCATCAGGTCCGCTCTGGAGAAACCCTCACATCACCAGTGGGGTCACTACTCTGCTTCACAGATTCTTGTCCTCATGGTATCAGATATCCCTTAATTCTCATCTTGAAGTTTGTTTTTAGATAAGGGTATTTTTTTTGTGGTTTGCTTTTTAATTGGTCACAGATTGATCAATAAAAACATAACACTGAGCAGATATCGGATCTTTTCTCTTTGTCAAGTCATTCTCACTTCACTCAATGTAACAGCTGCCACAGTGCTTACATATTTGCTCATTTAACTCTGTTACTCCTTTCTCATATACCACACACATGATTTTGACTTGGAGACAAAAAGACATAAAATGCTTTAGAGTAGAAATTGCAATTAAGAAGAGAAAGGCCTGACAGCAGCGTACTCACTATTAGGACTACTTTCCTTTTCTCTTTCCTTCCTCCTTCCCTTCTCTCCCTCATTTCTATTTTAGGTTTCTCATGTTTCCTTTTTCCCTTTCTTTCCTTCCCTCCTCCTTCCTTCCCTCTCTCTTTCCCCCCTAATTATGAAAGCAATACATAGAGATAGTAAAATATACAGGGTGGGGCAAAAGTATATTTACAGTTGTTCCTATGGAAAACAATGCAATAATTAATATATAATAATACAAGAATAAATTCAGTTTTGCATACTCACTACAGTAGACTTACTTTTGCCCCAATTATCTTTCTTTCTATGTATATCGATATATCATCACAAACAGGGCATATAAACCACCAGCACCCCTCCCAGGCAGCTCTCGGTTTACATGACCCATAAAGTACAAGGTTTCTTTACATATTTTTCTTGAAATTTTCTATGAGCATACAAATGGATGTGTGGGTAGGTTTATGCACTATACTATATTATCTTAAAAGAGTATATGCATACAAATGCATGTGGGTCCCTTAAGAACAATTATCCCAGGCTATACACTGATTTCAGTGCTATCATTGGTAAAATTTTTCTTAGGGTTTCTTTGTGGCTATTGATTTTAGACCTTGGGAATTGTCATGAAATGCTCTTACTGGTAGAATTTGTTTTCGTTGATGATGGATTTGATTTGGGGGAACAACCAAATTGTATTTGCACAAAGTCTGTTGAATATAGGTTTTTAAAATATGAGGTATGACCTTTGATCAAAAACGGTGGAGTCGTAAAGCAGATTTTTCTAAAGCAGCTCATAAACAGACACTGAGGATAATCATTAAGGAGGAATTCCAAAACTGTTTTGAGTAATGATAACATTGTTTCTATGTTGAAGGCATCACGAGGTGCAGAATCCATGAAGGAGCTACGGCTCATTTGGATGTATGAATTCTGCTGTGCTGGTTTTTGGATGTCAGAGTTTTGCTTACAAAGTTTGCCTTAGTTCCCCTCCTTAAGAGCCTGAAAAGCCTCAAACTAGGTTAGCAGGGTGGTACATCCAGCTGACTTCTGCTTCTGACAGTAGCCCCAAGGGATATAATGACAATCTCAGAGGTGATGAAGAGCCCCCTGGATTTCTTTGGCAGTCTTTAATAACCTGTTGTGCAGTGGCTCTTTCTATTTTTTAAATCTATTTTTAAAAAATGTCTGATTACAGTCCATTTTTGGAACAGACATATTGTTTCAGTTAAATTTATTTCTTATCTCTTCACAGAAGCAAAATATACATCTTATGACATTCTCTATCATTATTCGCGTTAAGCTACTTTCAGAAAGAAAAAAAAAAACTTTTCAAAAGCTACCACTTGATGAAATCATTATTGTGTCCTAATGGTCAAGAATTCCTTGCTTAAGGACTGCTTCTATTTTCATTGACTTTGATGGCCAGTATAGAAGCTTAAAATTTCGATTAATCAAGGACACAGTAATAATTGTTATTTTTTTATTCCGTAACGTGCAACTTCTAGGTGCAGTAGAAGTAAGGAAAACATTTCAATGTGATTATAAAGAGGATTTGTTGTACTAAGTGTGGGGCATGAAAGAGAGTAATCATAAAAGCCACTCATAAGAAGTGAGCCTTGGTTTCTGAATATGATAGGGTAGGCAGGAGGAAACCAGTTATTTGGACTCTTAATAAGAGCCCTGACTTTCAAAATGAAGGACAGTGTTCTAAATTAACTGCATATTTCCTTCAACATTTTTTAGATCATTATGACGGGCCTACCCTACGCTGATTAACTGTTTTAGATACATACCGGTACAAGTCTGCAGTGACGCCTTTTGTCAGGCAGCCCCAGTTCTTGTTCAATCAGGATTTCCATGCTCCTTTCACTGCTTTGTTCCTGTTTGGCATGTGGCCTGTCACTGTAACTGAATGGGTAAAATGTGGAGAAAAGTGTCTTAAAATGGTTTTATTAAATTTATGTTAAAATGTCATTTCTTCATTCAAAGAGCATATGTCGAATACCTACTATGTACCACACGCTGTGTCAGTTACTGCTGGTAGAGAAATGGAGATATGGCTCCTGCCCTCGAGGAACTCATAGTCTGATGATAGAAGCCGGAGTGGGGGAGATCTGATCACCAGGGCAAAAAAGTATAAAAGATGCTGGCAAAGAAGTGTCTGCATGGTGTGGACTAACTGTACTAAAGATTTCCTCAATCTCCTCTTCCGTTAAAAAAATAAATAAAAGGCAAACCTGAATTTGAATCTCAGCCCGACCTTTTAGTAGCTGCAAAACCTGGTGAATGTTCCACTTATCGGTGAGATCATATGGTATTTGTCTCCTGCCACCTGGCTTATTTCACTCAGCACAATGCTCTCCAGTTCCATCCATGCTGTTGTGAAGGGTAGTGGGGGAGGGTGGGGTGGGGGAAAATGTTGACCAAAAAGAAAAATAAGACGGGAAGACTAAGAATAATATAGGAAATTAAGAAGCCAAAGAACTGTTTTATAACCCATGGACATGAACTAAGAGGCATGGGGATGAAGCAATACGGTGCAGGTCAGAGGGGATAAGGGGGGGGGGATGGGACAACTGTAATAGCATACTCAATAAAATAAACAAACAGACAAACAAAAAACCTAGTGAATATTCGCCAAATTCCACGAGTCTTTATTTTCTCTTTGTACAATTGAAATAATAATAATAATTACCTAACAGAATTTAGATGGGCTTTATAACATATGCATATCATATGACTAGTCTTTTTTGAGCAGTCAATAAATGGCAGCTAGGATCACGGTTATTAATATATAATTTGTCTATAGGGATCACATGATGTGTGACTGAGTTTTTTTCTTTTCAGATACAAGATTTTTACAATTTGAAAGGTGACAGATGTTAGAAAAGAAAATGACTATATTTCCCTAAAGCCTTACACATCCCTGTAGATCACACCAAACATGCTTTTATGGTGATGCATTTTGTATCTGTCGAGCATGGCATGCATATTATGCTGGCCTGAAGCACAATAATTTCACTTGCCACTTAACTTCTGTCAGAGGCATTTTCCCTTCATATGTCCCTTGTGAAGGGTCCTGCCAAGAAAGGCTATGCATAGAAAAAGGTTACCCTCCCCTCCTCCAAATGTCTTCTTTCTATTCTCTGATATCTTCCCCTGTCAAACTGAAACCTTAAAATTGGACTCACTCTAGGACATGAAAAGCCAGCATTGAATAAAGAAACAAAAACACTTCAACCTGACCTGTGGCAGAAACTTATATCTGCTGTTTTCCTCTCTGTGTCCTTTACTGGTTTCATGCTTTCTGTACTTCATGCGAAATATTCAGGTATTGGGAAAAAAGCCAACCAAATTTGTTGGTCATTTATAGACAATTTTTTTCACTGCTTGAATTTTCTGGAGCTTTTTGACTGTATGATATGTTTGTACATACTTAAATGTATTTTTCAAACGAGAAATGATATTTGCTTTGGAGCAGGACCATCCATTTAATTACATTTTTGGGTAACTGAATATTAAACGTAAATTTACTTTTTACTGGTTAAAAACCCAGTGAGTAATTTTACTTCCTTAGTAGGTTCAATAAAGGTACAGACAGCACATTGTACGGATATTAAGAGATACGTGCCTATCATCCGCTAGCTATTGTGGTACATACGAAGGAAGCTGATACTTGTTAGCCTGTTCCCCCCATCATGAAGAAAAGTCACCTTGTAAACAGAAACTTACTACAGAAACCTGGAGAGCACTGTGATGGAAATATAAACAGAGAAAATAAGGCAATTAACTAGCATTTATTCATTTAAGAAGTATTTCTTGAGCACCACTATATGCCAGTCACCACACAAAGTGCTAGGTATTTAACAATGAACTAGACAGACCCTGTCTCTGCCTTTATGAAATTTAAAGTTAAGACAAGAAATAGCTTCAAGTTAAAATTGGGACTAGTATGCTGAAGGATAATTACCAAATGCTATATGAAAGTATATCAGGGGCCTCAAACCCAGTCTGGTGGGCAGGGAAGGCTCCTCTAATGTTCATCCTTCTGATATCTTCTCCTTTGCTGTGCAGGATTGTAGTTAGAGATGGCATAGGAGGTTTACTTCATTTTATCTTGAGCCTACCCTGTGACTAAATTCTGATAACAGTTTAATATCATTGTAGAACTACGGAATGTTTAAAGATAAAGAGGTCCTTACAACTCATATAATTTAGTGGGGTTCAAATTTTACCTTTGAGTGAGTTGATTTTTGAGGTAACACTGCTTGATAACATCATATACGTTTCAGTTATACGTTACAATTCAATATCTGTACACGGGGCAGCGTGCTCACCACCCGAAGTTTAGGTCAAATGTGTAGTGAGGGATGGAAAATTTTACCTTTTATTTTTTTAAGCAACAGAAACTTTTGTTTTTGAGACCAAATAGCATAGTGGCTAAGAGCACGGATGGGGGAACCAGGCTGCCTGGGTTCCATTTTTGCATCTTTCATTCGCCAGCTGCAAGGACTTGGGCAGTTACTTCAGTGCCCTGTCAGCTGATTCTCTCATCGGAGAAATGGAGATCTGCCCATTGAATTGCAAATTTTTAATATTTTGACAGTGCTTATTTTCACATGATTATTATTATTGTATCTTTAAAGGGGGTGAGAAATCTGGTTGTTTCCTTTGATTAGATATTTTAATGTATTTGGTTGACTGGCACATGGTAGGGCTTGAGCTTGCTCCTGTGGGAGGAAAGCAAGGTTTTGGTGACTTGGGTGGGGTTCTCTCCAGTATAAAGTGTCTTTAGGTAAAACTTAATGTATTATATTTCTTCACGGCATCCAGATACTTAGATAATTGACAAGGACAGCATTTGCTATCAATTTCGTAGTACTGCTTTTGTATTCTGCTACTTTGCTGAATTCACTTATTAGGTCTACTAGTTTTTTGGTAGAGTCCGTAGGGTTTTCTGTTTACAATATCATGTCTGCAAATAATGACAGTTTTACTTCCTCCTTTCCAATTTGGATGCCTTTTATTTCTTATCTGATTGCTGTGGCTAAGTTTTCCAGTACTATGTTGAATAAGAGTGGTGGAAGTACAAATCCCTGTCTCATTCCTGATCTTAAGGGAAACATTTTCAGCTTTTGACCATTGTGTATGGTGTTGGCTATGGGTTTGTCATATATGGCATTTATTATGTTGATGTATGTTTCCTGTATTCCCAGTTTGCTGAAAGTTTTTGTCATAAAATGGGTGCTGGATGTTATCAGATGCTTTTTCTGCATCTATTGATATGATATGTAATTTTTATCTTTTGTTTATGTGGTGTATCACATTTATTGATTTGCAGATATTGTACCAACCTCACATCCCCAAAATGAATCCCAGTTGATCATGGTGTGTGATCTTTTTAGTGTATTGCTGGATCTGTTTTGCTAACATTTTGTTGTGGATTTTAACATCTATGATTGTGGGAAACGGTGTATAATTTTCTTTCTTTGTCTTGCCTTTATCTAGTTTTGGAATTAAGATAATGCTGGCCTCGTAAAATGAACTTGGGAGCATTCCCTCCTCTTGAAATTTTTGGAATAATTTGAGAAGGATAGGTGTTAGTTCTTTTTTCAATGCTTACTAAAATTCACTTGTGAAGCCATTCATTCCAAGACTTTTGCTTTCTTTGGAAATTTTCTGATTACTGCTTCAATTTCATTAGTTGTAATCAGTCTATTCAGATTTTCTGATTCTTTCTGATTCAGTTTTGGAAGATCGTATGTTTCTAAGAATTTATCCATTTCATCTCTGGCGACAAACTGCCCACTGATTTTTACAGTAAGTAGTTATGTGCGCACTTCTTCCTGGCTCTAGCATTCTGGGCTGGGGAACCTGACATGGGACTGAGACCCCACGCTCCTCAGGGGGAACCTTTGCATCCGAGATGCCCCTCCAATCTCAGCTACCACCTGCCCATGGAGAGAGTCAGCCCTTTTTGTGTCTCTACCCTTCCTACCAGTCTTGATGTTGCTTCTGTAAATCCTTGGTTGTAAGACTTCTGTTCAGGTAGCCTTCAGCTGATTGTTCAGGCTGATTGTTCTATATTTTAGTTGTAATTTGGTCCTGGGAGGAGGTGGGGGTACCTTCCACCTACTCTGTTGCCATCTTGGATCCTCTTTCACAATAGCATTCCACTTTTAATTGTGTGTTCTTGTTTCTTTCAATTTATAGAATAACAAAAAGTAAAGCAATGAAAAAAACAATCATTTGAAGAGTCATTTGGTATTGTGCTGTTTGACCCTGTTCATTTGAAATATCCAGATTTTCAGTGATTTTTGGTCTGTCTTCCCAATCATGGCTTGCTTGTTTCACTTGTTATTTTCAACAACACATTAAGTGTCTCCTGTGACCCTGAATTTTGGATGTCATTTAATAATGTTCTTGCTGTCACTTTTATAATTTTTGTGCCTCTCAGGCTGTCAGTTTCTGAAGTAATCTTCCTGTGTTGCTTACATGAAAACATTTAGAAATTACAAGGAAATGTGAATGAAGTTTTGCTTGCATCAGTATTTTTGATGAGCATTTGTTTACTTCTGATAGTTAATAATAATAATAAGAGGAGGAATGCAGAGGAGGGAAAAGAGGAATACCCTATCAAGAAATTGAAATGGAACCCCATAGGAGAAGATATTTGTAAACCATATATCTGAAAATGTACTCATAGTCAAAATATATAAAGAAATCTGTAGGTCAATAATATAAAAAATATATAACAATTTAAAAATGGGTAGCCATCAGCAAGATGATAAAATAGAATGTATCACACTCCTAACCCCCTCAGCAAAAATAATTTGACAACCGTCTATGGACAAATGTGCTGTCATGAGAACTTTGTGCTTTAAGTGTCTGTGAAACCCCGTTGGAGCCCAAGACTTGACATAGGCCATTTTGAGGAGTCATACCCTGCCCAGGTGGTAGATTCTCCAACTGCAGTTTCCAGAAATAGCTCTGTTTCCTTGTGCACTTAGCTGTAACGCCATTCAGCCACCAGCATCATCTGCCAAGAGTTGGCAAGAGTCACGCCTGCCTGTGCCCTGTGTAAGAGGCGTGCTGAACTCAATCTTGGCTATGGACCATGAAGCAGCTGTGAATGGGATTCGGGCGCCCTTAGCCACCAGTCTTGCCTGCCTAGGGACCAGGTAGGAGGCATGCTTTACTGTGCCCCTGAGACAGGCGTTTAACAGTGAAAACTACTCACTAAAGCATGGAAGAAGTATTTGCTCCTTCAAATGGACAAAAACCAATCCAACGCTACACAGATCATGGTGAATCAGGCAAACATGACACAATTAAAGGAAACTAATAAAGCTTCAGTAATCGACTCCAAAGAAATGGAGATCTATGAAGTGCCCCATTAAAAAATTCATATAATCCTCCTAAAGAAACACAAGGATGTGCAAGAGGACACAGATAAACAACTAAAAATATTCAAGAAAACAATTCATTAAAGAATTAGATGTTTAATAAAGAAATCCAAACCAAAAAAATGAGCCAAACAATTATCCTGAAGCTGAAGAATACAGTGAGTGGCAGAAAGAAAAATTCAACAGAAAGCTTCAACAGCAGACTTAATCGTGTAGAAGAAAAAATCACTGAACTTAAAGAGAGCTCAGTTGAAATTAGCCAGTTAGAGAAACAAAAAGGAAAAAGAATGCAAACTGCACATGTATGGTCACTGAATCTTTGATGAGGGTGCCAAGAATACACAATGGGGAAAGGGCAGCCTCTTCAATAAGTAGTGTTGGGAAAACTGGATGTGTACATGCAAAAGAATGAAACTGGACACTTACCTTACCTCATACACAAAAACTAACTTGAATTGGTTTAAAGACTTATATATAAGACCTGAAATCATAAACCTTATTGAAGAAACATGGGTAAAGTCCTCTTGATACTAGTTTCAGCAATGAGTTTTTGAATATACGGTGCTTATGGATATGATACCAAAAACACAGCAAGAAAAGCAAAAATAAAAATGTGTAACTACATTAAACTCAGAAGCTCTACAGCAAAGATAACCACTGACAAAGGTAAAAGTCATCCAAGGGAATGTGAGAAAATATTTGCAAATCATATATCTAATAAAGGGTTCATATCTAAAATATATAAATATCCCCTACAACTTAATAGCAAAAAAATCAAATTACCTGATTTTAAAAATGGGCAAAAGAGCTGAATAGACAGTTTTCAAAATCAGATACACAAATGGCCAACTGGTATATGAAAAAGTATACAACAGCAGTAATTGTCAGAGAAATGTAAATCAAAAGCACAATGAGATACCACTTTATACCTGTTAGGATGGCTATTATTAAAAAGACAAGAGATAACAATTATTAGCTAGGGCATAGAGAAGAGGGTACCCTTTTACACAGTTTCTCCTGCTGTTGGGAATGTACACTTATAGCAATTATTGAAAACACTATGGAGGATCCTCAGAAAATTAAAAATGAAACTATGGTATAACCTAGAAATTCTACTTCTGGGTATTTACCCAATGAAAATGAAAACACTAATGTCAAAAGATATACGAGGCCTGTCCAGAAGGTATCTAGCCATGTAATAAGAAACATAGGGACATTTATTGAAGAAGATACACGATATAAGAAACATTTTACACAGGACAATGATGCCTCAGTCCCCTTCAAAGTAGGCACCTGGGGACCTCACACAGTTCTCCCAGTGGCCATCAGCTTCCCTGAATCTCATTGACAGTCTGAAATCTCCCTTTCAAAGGTAGTTTTAGTTTTGGGAAAAGCCAGAAGTTGCAGGGAGCCAAATCTGAGCTGTAGGACCACTGAATCACCTGGTTGATTTGATGTTTTGCAAAAAAACTCTGCATGAGACCTGATGTATGTGGTCTTGCTGACATGTCGTGATGAAACTTCCAATCACCAGTTGCCCATAGCTGGGGCCTTCCGAATCATTCACGTAGTTTCCGCAGAGGAATGTTCAAGCTTAATGAAAAATTTGATGCAGATTCGTTGCTCTACTCACTCAGTCATTTTGAATGCAACAGCCACACAGTACACATGCTCACTCAGTGGTGTCTACCACCCCCGATGACTAGTACAGTGAAGTCGTCATTGTTCATGCATGCGCATTCCAGTCCACTCTCCTTGGCTGCCAGGTTACATTGATGTCACACAAACTGTTCTTATCATATTAATGATGGCTGGACTTCTTCCAGACAGACTCTCTCAGTTTATGACACACACACACACACACACACACACACACACACACGCTGGATATATATGTGTATATACACACAATATAATATTATTTAACCATAAAAAAGAATGAATTCTTGCCATTGGTGACAACATGGATGAACTTTGAGGGCATCATGCTAAGTGAAATAAGTCAGAGAGAGAAGACAAATACCATATGATCTCACTTATATGTGGAATCTAAAACAAAACAAAAACCGAGCTCATAGAGAACATGTTACTAGTTGCCAGAAGTGGAGGGCGTAGGGGCTGGGTGAGATGGGTGAAGGGGTCAAAATGTACAAATTTTCAGTTATAAAATAAATGTCATGGGTATGTAGGTACAGCATGGTGACTATTGTTAATAATGCTGTATTGCATATTTGAAAGTTGCTAAGACAGTAAATCTTAATAGTTATCATCACAAGAAAAAAATTATACCTACATATGGTGACATGTTAATTACTTACTGTGGTGATCATGTCAGCCTATGTACAAATATTGAATTATTATGTTTTAGACCAGAAACTAATATGTTTTATGTCAATTACACTTAAATAAAATATATAATGTAAGTATATTATATTTAATAAATATATATAAATATAACTATTTTCCTATTTTAAAAGATTTTTATTTACTTTGATATCCTATCAGTTGTGAACATTTAAAATGTTACCATTTTAGCTTATGAACATGTCTTACACATAGAGACCTTCTATACTGATATAAAATGGTGGGAAAGAAAATTCACAAGAGTTTTGATTTCCCTTCTTGATTAAAACAAACAAAAAAATGCCCAAAACATATGTCCATTTTACCAGAGTGTTCATAGCAGTGTTATTCGTAATAGCCAAGAAGTAGAAATTCACAAAATGTCCATCATGCAATGAATGGATAAACAAAATGTGAGCTATCCTTACAATAGAATATTATTCAGCCAGAAATAGGTCCAGTTCTGATACATGTTATGACATGGGTAATCTTAAATACATGCTAAGTGAAAAGGCAGCACAAAGGAAACTACATACTTTATGATTCTATTTATATGAGTTATCCAGAATAGCCAGATTCATTGAGATAGAAAGTAGATTAGTGGTAGAGAGAGAGAGGAGGATTACAGCCAGCGGAGGGGGGAGGTTAGGGAGCAGATGCTGGGGGGCAGGGAGGTGTAAGCGGACTAAATGGTAATGGAAAAAAATGCAATGAAGATTAAATTAAAAGAAAAAAGTAAACTTGTATTAGCAATAAACTTCATATGATTTTAAAAATTAAAAAAATTAGAAAGTAAACTAGTGATTGCCACTCAGAAGAGGGAAGAATGGGGATTGATTTCTAATAGATACAGCATGTTTTTGTGAAGGGATGTTGGGACTATTCTGAATTTAGATGGTGGTTGTGGTTGCACAATTAAGTGATTATACTAAAAACCACTTAATTGTACACTATAAAATGTTGATTTTATAGTATATGAATTAGATCTCAATAAACCTTTTATTTTTTAAAAGGGTATTAGAATAATAGCCAAAATTGAGCACTGATTTAATTGTAGACATTAGGTTAAGTACTTTTCCATGCGTGATCATGTTTAATGTTTGCAACAACTATATGTGCATATAGGTACTATATTTTTCCTCCATTTTACAGATATGAAAATTGAAACTTAGTAATGTTACTCAGGTTACTTCATAATTTGCCTAAGGTCCTATATGCTGAAAACCTAAGAACTATAATTTAAGATCTAGGTAGTCATCCTGTATTTTTTTTTTAAATCCTCCCCCAAAGATATGGTATTGATTTTTTGAGAGAGAGAGAGATTGATGTGAGAGAGAAATATCCAATCGGTTGCCTTCCATATGGGCCCAGACTGGGCATCAAACCTGCACCATAGGTATGTACTCTGACCGGGGATTGAACCTGTAACTATTTTGGTGTTCCTGACAATACTCCAAGCAACCAAGCCACTTGGCCAGAGTCATCTTGTATTCTTGAATACTAAATGTTCTTCCTGCCTACATTTTTAATAGTAGCTTTGTAAGATATAATCAACTTAACATATAATTTGCCCACTTAAATGTACCACCCATTCAGTGTTTTTAAAGTATATTCACAGACATCTGCAAACAACACATAGTCAATTTTACACCTTTTTAATCATTTTATAAATAATACCTCCCCACCCCTGAAGCAATCGCTAATCTGTCACTGGCAGTAGATTGGCACTGCCACCTATAGCCATTTGTGTTATTGCATCATCTGTTAAAATGGTGTGTTTTAATGGGTATGATTGTATAATTATGAAACAGTAAGATTTCTTTTAAAGACGGTTTGGAGCACTCCATTGAAAGAAAAGAGAATAACTAAATATGATTTAAATGTACTCCTTAAGGCAAAGGAGGGACATTACAGGTGTTGATTAGCTCTGTTTCTGGAATCACCTGCATTGTTTTACCCCGAGGAGCTGGGTATACTCAAAAGAAAAAGAAAAACAAAAAGAAAACAAAAAAACCTTGATGGCAGAAAGTATATTTTGCTTCTGAAAAATAAAGCCAAAATTATGAGGAACTTTCTTTGCCTTTGAAATTGGCATAATGCCCTCTAGCTAAATGGTTTTGCTAAGTGGCATAGCTGGAAAACCTTTCCTACCCTCCTTGTCCTGAAGCTACTGCTTTTCCTCCTGACCCTCTTGACTTCAGTTTGAGTATATGCCTTCCAGTTAACAAGTAATTTAGGGGAGTGTCAAAAGGTAACTAGTGTCCCCTGGGTTACAATTAACCTAAAAATTAAAAGGTGGAGTTTAAAATTCTCATTAAGTATAATAAAAAAAGGGAGTTTCTGAATTGGAGTTGGATTTAGAAAGTCACCTTTGAATTAATGAAACTGACCGTACTTGACTGTGTACCAAGCTAGGTATTTGAGAGAGGTTATCTATATTTAGGAGAGAGGATATATAGTGTAGTTTAGTGGCAATTAGTGATTTAGGCAACATGAGTAGAAAAAATTCTTTCTAGGAGTCTTTTTCTGTGCTCCCAGTTACAGTGCACATATTAATGCCCTTCAGTTTTAATTACCTCTAATTTCTGAAATATGCTTATGAGTGTTATGTTATTTGAATTGAGAATTAGTGTTTTCTCATTTAACCTGACCAGATACTTGGCAGCATCATATTTCCCTGAGAAATTTTCTTGATGATTTATTTTTAAAGGTAAAATAATAAAAACAACTGGGTTCTCTAAAAATGATTTATGGTGAACTCTGACAGCTTAGTAGTAAATTCTAACTAATATGTATTACTTATAACGGAGGCCTGTAGCTTGTCAACTAAGCTGATTATTGTTACTGTTCTTACCATGTAAACATCAAGACCATTTTCTGTTCAGTATACTCAGAGCATGATAGATGCTTAAAATATTTAATGACTGAGATATGTCTATGTTTATCTTTAAATAATTCTAAAAATTTGTTCTAAAAGCAGCAAAGTTCTTCCTTTAAAATAGCCTTTATAAGTTCTTTATAAATTTTGGATATTAACCTGTTACCAGATGTATCGGCGAATATGTTCTCCCATTCCGTGGGCTGTCTATTCATTTTGTTGATGTTTTCCTTTGCTGTGGAAAACCTTTTTAATTTGATGTAGTCCCATTTGGTTACGTTTTCTTTTGTTTCCCTTTCCTGGGGAGATCTATCTGATAAAATATTGCTATGAGCAATGTCCGGGACTTTGCTGCCTATGTTTTCCTGTAGGATTTTTATGGTTTTGGGTCTAACATTTAAGTCTTTGATCCATTTTGAATTTATTCTTTTGTTTGGCATAATAAGGTGGTCTAGCTTCATTTTTATGCACATATCTGTCCAATTTTCCTAACACCATTTATAGAATAAACTATCTTTAGCTCGTTGTATGTACTTGCTTCCTCTGTCAAGTATTAATTGACTAAAACTCAATACAAAAAAACCCTCAAAACAATCCAATTAAAAAATGGATAAAGGACTTGAATAGACATTTCCACAAAGAGGACATACAGATGGCCAATAGGCATATGAAAAGATGCTCAACATCATTAGCCATCAGAGACATGCAAATTAAAACCACAATGAGATACCATCTCACATCTGTCAGAATGCCTGTCATCAATAAATCAACAAACAAGTGCTGGTGAGAATGTGGAAAAAGGGAACCCCCATGCACTGTTGGTGGGAATGCAGACTGGTGCAGCCACTGTGGAAAGCAGTATGGAGATACCTCAAAAAATTAAAAATGGAACTGCCTTTTGACCCAGTGACCCCACTTCTGGAAATATAGCTGAAGGAACCCAAAACACTAATTTGAAAGAACATAAGCACCCCTATGTTCATTGCACATTATTTATACTCACCGAGATACGGAAGCAGTCCAAGTGTCCATCAATAGATGTGTGAATAAAACAACTATGGGACATTTACACAATGGAATGCTACTCAACTGTAAAAAAAGAATATTTTACCCTTTGTGACAACATGGATGGACCTGGAGAACATTATGTTAAGTGAAATAAGCCAGTCAGAGAAAGACAAACGCCATATGATTTCGCTCATTATGTGGAATCAAATGAACAAACTGAACTAACAAGCAAAAGGGAGACAGACTCATAGGTGGAGAGCAAATGACTGCTATGGGGGTTGGGATCAGGAGGTGGGGGGATCGAGCAAAAGGGAGAGAGCACTCACGGTCATGGACAGCAGTGTGGTCCTTGTAGGGGGAGGGGATTATAAGGGGGCTAAATGGTGATGGAAAAATATAATAAAAAATAAAATAGTCCTTTGGAATCCCATTTTATGGAAGTCTGTTTGTGTTCTCCAGAAGCAGAAGCATATAAATATAATTATCTACTGAACAGGAAACATTACGGAGGGTTAAAAATTATTCCTGCGTTTTTTGGAATATTCAAAACCAAATTGCTCCCACAGATGTACATTCCCCCTCTTAAATGGTGCTTGGGTGTAATAAGCCTCACATGAATATTTAAATGTACTTCTTTTACCCCATCCCCTAAACACACACCATTTGAATATTTAAATGATCACATATGCTATGGGTTCCATTGTCTTAACCATCTCAGTTAAGCCAAGGGGCTTTTAGGGAAATTCATTTGTGGGCATGGAAGGATTTAAAGATGAAATGAAAATGACCCCACTGATCCACGGTCAGCAGGACATGCCCCTTGGGTTTAGAAAAGCAGATGGCCTTGCCAGTTCCTTTGTAACCTGTGGGCACACATTCCTGCAGCAGCAGATTGGGTTAGGCTTTCTTCTGTAGCCATGCAACAGAGAAAAGATAACTGGCCCATTTGAAGATCGAACCCCCACCTTGGTCTCATTAGTGCTGGGCTTTAACCAGCGGATATGGGATTACATAAAAGCAAACAAGCAGCAAAGGGCAACTAGGAATTTTATCGCTGTATGGCAGAGATATAGTGTAGGTATCTAGGACATTTTCTTCTTCATTAGGAACGCCTCTGAAGGCTCACACACTTCAGTTCTTCGGAGAGCTGTTTAATGTATCTCATGTGTACAGTTACTACTGGGATTCAGATTGTAGGTTCTTTGATGTCAAAAAAAGATTTTTTGTTGGCATGAGTGTATGAGCAATCTTGACTCTTTTAAATACATGCATCTAGATAAAAATAATGCCTTCTAAAAGGGTAGTGTTTTTGTACTTATTTCCTTCATCTTTCAATACATCTGTAACAAGTGAACAGATTTGGATACTTAGTAAGACTCCTTTCTTTTTCACCAGAAATGGATGGGCAATATTTAGAATTTGACTTCTCTTCTGTTTTTAGTACTACCCTTCCAATATTTTATTTGCAAACTACCTACAAATCCGGAGTGCAAATGTAGGAACTGGTTGCTCTGCTTCTTCAAGAGTAAAAGATGTTTCTTCAAGAGAAAAAATATGTTTCTACTGTTTGTAAATGAAAAAACAAATGGTACACGATGCATATGGAGGGGTATTTTAATTAAAGTCAAATTGAAATTAATTGGTGAAACTGTTTTTGGCTTAAGCGGAATGAGCCACTGATGTGCCTTAAACTGTCAATAACTGTAGAATGTGGGAAGGGTGGGCGGGGCAGTGGAGAGCAAGGGGGAAAATGGTGGGACAATTATAATTGAACAACAATAAAAAATACATACAAATGAATATGACCACACAGATTGCAAAACTTTAAGCACTTTGAGGACTGTATTTGATCACTATTTGTATCCCCCATGTTTAGTCACTGAGAATAGTTAAAAGGCAAAAATAATTTTACTGTATATTACTTATAATATGTACATATATCAAACTTAAAAAAATAATTTGATGGTAGAAAACAATCTGGAACTGACTGGAGATGGTATTTCACTATCTTGACTATTGAGAAGTATGTCTTTCTGCTTGTACTGTAGTCACCGTGATGGTTAGAATTTCTACTGAAAAGGGTTATATGCCTAACTGGCATAATGATTAAGGAATATGACTTTTCTGAATCCCAAATTCATAATTTTATAATTTCCCTGACCTTTAATACTGATCAGCTATAGCCACACATAGAAAAGCATTCAGGAGTAAAGGCAAAAGGATAAACATACCAACAGAGTTCCAACTTCTCCCATGGGTATATGCATACAAGTGGAATACATCTTAATCTAGACTCTAGTTTACTTTAAAACCAGTAACAAAACTGGAGAGCACTCCATAGCTTTGTGATTTTTGTAGAAGATCATTAATTTTAGGTATATTTCAGAAAGAAATCAATGAACTAACCATTAAGAAATGAATCACTAGTGTTATATTATCTTTTAAGAAATTTGAAATTATTCATATGGTTAGAAGACCTGGTAGTGTGTTAGCTCTCCATTCCTCCATTTAACGTAGAAAAAGATTGAGTTCTAGCTTGGCTCAGAAGTGAAAGAAGCAAGTCTGAAGATTCTATTATTGTCCATTTTGCTATTAAGTTAGAGGACTGTGTAAAATTAGTGGCGTTACTCACTAAGATAAACAAGGGGAAGGATATAGAAATAGGGAAAGAGTACTTAGAAAGGCAAGCAGATCTACAAAGACCAGCATTGCCTACTTTACTGTTCTGTCCAAGCCTGACTCCAAAAAGCTAGAAGTAACTGAGCTCATTACGACATTCACTTCAAGGTATATTGTTGCTTTTAAACTTAAACTCTGTCTAATTCTGTGATGAAGCAAAATTAACAAACAACCTTGGCTTTCAAGTACTTTTGTTTCTCTAAGAGTACCGAAGTCATACTTGAAGTTGTTGAAAAGAAAGTGCACATCAGTTGAAGTATGGGTTATGTCCAGACACGAGAGGCTTTATTATCCTGTACGATGAATTATATAATCTTTAAAAGTCATTAAAGTACACACATTGAACTTGACCTGCTATATATACATGAGTTTTGCCAGCATTTACCCATGTGCTTATGTACTCTTCAATTTTTCCCCCTTTTACCCTCCTTAGTATTTACCCATGCTTCCTTCGTCTGTTCTTGACATTGCTAAGCTAAAGGAATCTGTAATCCCCTGAGGAATGCTACAAGATCTACTTGCTAAAGCGTGTCTTCTGCTTTGTCCTGCACTGGTGCCTGAAATTTCCACCATTTTGGTTATGGCTTGTGGCCAAGACACTAGCATTAAAAATCAATCAAACAAACCCTGAGGATAGTGCATATATCCAAAGCAAGTAAATACATTTATTCTTTAGAGGCAGAGAGAAGATAAAATGCCTCATTTCCTTAAGACTCCTGTAACCCAGCGTATTAGAGTTTGAAAAGATCTTTGAGGTCATCTCTAGTTTTTAATTAAAGTTGGATTCTTTTGTTTCTTTTTTGTTTTGTTTTAGAATCCTTTCATTAAATGAGATTTGATATGAAAGTTCAATGAGTAAACTAGGTGAAAGGGAGAACATCAGGGCTCCCCTTTTCTGTTCATTACCAGTTTTTTGGAAGCTTAGTAGTTCCACAGAGTTTAAAGTGAAGTCACAGTCCCACAGCTATTTTGTGGAGCAAGTGTTACTGGAAGCCAAGTCTGATACCTAATCCAGGGCTCTTTCAATTTATGCATCTCACCTTAATGTTTAATGTTTTCTTTAACTCACTGGAATTTCTTCTATTCTGTGGAAATATTCTTATCAGTATGCTACATAATAATTCTGTGGTAGTATTAAACAGCAAAATGATAACCATGGGGAAAATAATACCCAGGGGAAGGAAGAAGGATGATTCTGAAACAGAAATCTTCCTTTCAGAGTTTCTAAGGAATCTCTAAAAGACAGCTGACTATGAAGATTGGGTAAAAATGTTGTATTATTGGTAATTTTTATTGTTTTAGCGAGTCCCCAATTGACGTTAAAGCAATATCCAAGTAAAGTGGCCTTTAATAGAAAGGGAAATGAATTGTGGGTCAGATTTTCCCAATTCCAGAAGATTACTTTCTGAAAACAAATAGCAATATCTGGTGAAAACCAGTTTACTGAGGTCATGAGCCTAAATTTTATTGCAAAGCTCCAAATGATGAATAGTATCAATTTTTTCCCTTCAGTTCAGATTTTTAACATCAGAGGAAAGGATGTTATATATGGCAAAATAGATGTAATGAGTGAGTCCAGATAGAACAGTTACTGTGCAGTAAAACACTGGATCCAAATGGAATCTTATTAATCTGAATATACTAATTAGGAGGATAGTTGATGTCATAATATATATCTAGTGATTTTTAAAATATTGTAACTGATGAGTGTTGCCCATATTAAGCATTTGAATGGGTTTTTGCAGCAGGTGAACTTTTTCAATTTCCCTGTATGTGGGAACTGCAGTCTTAGTGTTGGAAAGGTGCTGACCATGATGTAGACAAATAAATATCATATCGTGACGTTTTATGGTCCTAATTGCCACAGAGTTCCAATTATTTGACTTTTTTTGTCCTAAGTTACTACAATCTTTTCTTCAGATTCAGAAACACCTCTTCTGGAAGACATGTAGGAAGGTGAAGGTGCAGGTTTTGTTGGGGCCTGAGGTTGATACAATTTGAGGACCCCTCTTTTGAAAAGGGATATAAGATCAGAAATGCAAAATTAGGTATGAAAGTGAATATTTACAAAGGGACTGTGAAAGTGAGCGGCCCTGAGGCTTAATCTTCAAGGTAAATCCACTCCTGCATGCAGAACACGCCACTCAATAATTTAGTGGTTGATCAGTGAAGGAGAGGGAAGATTTTCAACAGCCCCAACCCTTTGATATTAGAAGGGTTTTTGATATGTTAATGACATGTATAAATACAAGTGACAAGATTGCAATCATTTGGTCTAAGAAAGACAGAATTATAATGCACTTTGATAAGATGAGATCTAAATTAGATCAATTAAACTTTGATAGTGCTCTGGCAGTCTAGTTTGTCTTTATGCAATGCATCTTGAGGAATTTAGTTACAATTATTTTAAATCACTGATAGTATATTTTATACCAACGAAATGGGAATTACCAAGAAATGTATCCAATCTGATCAAGGTTAATAAGAAAAGGCTCAACATTTTCAGAAATGTCTTTTTAAACAGATGGCCTTATATAACGTAAAATGAAATCTAAGTTTTAAGTAACGATTCATTTTTTAATTTGTGATATAAACTGCAGTCTAATCTGGACTCAGTATACTTTTAGGCATCTAAATCTGTTGTCTGGGTTGTTCACTAAATAACAGCATCTTGTTATCTTCAGCCTCAATAAGAACCTTTGTGTGCATGCTTTTTATCTATCATTGTCTAGTTCAACTATATCTGCTTTTTAAAAATTTACTGGAAGCTTAATTTAAGGCCTATGTATGTCATCACTAGCAGGAAAATTAAAATATATACTGATGATCACTCATGTTGGATGAACACAATGGAGTCAGGCATTAGGGACGAGCCATAAAGGTCAGGAAAGCATTTGGCTCCCTGTGTGGCACCCGAAGATTTACTTGCAAGGTGTCTTCCTGTTTGAACTACACTAGTATCTGAAATTCTGGTTTTAGTTATGTTTAGGTGTCAAAATACTGGCCTTTTAGAAACACAAATCATCAGAAAAAATTAAACCTACTAGAATTAAAAAAAGAAAACCTCATCTAATACCTATCCATAATAAATATAAAACTGATAAGAACTTGGCTATAAATCCAGTTAAAGGTATATAGTCAACAAGATAAAGAATGGACCTGGGATGTATTCATAGATGTACAACTTGAATTTGGGGATATAGATATGATAAATTGGCTCATTGGTTATTTGCTAACTGTATGGCTTCAACAAAGTCACTCGAGTTCTGTAAGTTATCCCTCTCTGTAACATGCAGAAATCGGTCCCTTCCAGAAACAAAAATCTGTTTATTTAAATATATGTTGAGTACCAATTTGATTTTTTAGCTTAGGCTTCTAGAATCTTAATCCAGCTTGTTACTTATAACCCTAGCAGTCACCACTAGCTGATGTACTACTAAATTCATATTCACTGTCCCTTTTGTACTATTCTCTTTTGGTGTAGAGGTCTAGGTCAGTTATAGTGGTTTTGTGGAATGAAAAATAAAATGCAAATGGCAACTTTATAGAGCGATGAAATTTTAACTTATAAATATCCTACTGTAGATATGCACGTCATAATTCAAAACAGGTGTGTACGTCCATGTGAACATGACACCTGTTGCATATAGTTGGATGTGGTTCTCAGAAAAAATTACAATGGAGGTCTCAGTTTAAATAGAGTATTTCATGTGCATTTGCTTTTTAATTTTTTATTTAAGTGCTATATTTAATCTAATACATACAAATTATTTTAAGTATATTTTATTGATTATGCTATTAGAATTGTCCCATTTTTAACTCCTCTTTATCCCCCTTCACCCTGCACCCCCCCATCAGCACCCCCCACCTTCCTTAGTTCATGTCCACAGGTCATACATATAAGTTCTTTGGCTTCTCCATTTCCTCTACTGTTCTTGTTTTATTTTTAATTTTTTTATTGTTCAAGTACAGTTTTGTCCGTTTCCCCCCCACCATTCCCCCTCCCCCCACTCTAGGCCCCAGCGCCCCTTGACTTTGTCTGTGAGTCCCCCATATGTGTTCCTTGACCACCCTCCCCGTTTCCCCCTGTCTTCCCCTCCCCCGTCTCCTCTCTTCAGTGTCAGTTTATTCTTCACTTCAGTGTCTCCAGTTACATTTACCTTGCTTGTTTGTTTTGTTGATTAGTCTCCACTTATAGGTGAAGTCATATGGTATTTGTCTTTCACTGCCTGACTTATTTCACTTAGCATAATGCTCTCCAGTTCCATCCATGCTATTGCAAATGGTAGGAGCTCCTTCTTTCCTTCTGCTGCGTAGTATTCCACTGTGTAAATGTACCACAGTTTTTTCATCCACACATCCACTGATGGACACCTAGGATGCTTTCAGCACTTGGCTATTGTAAACTGTGCTGCTATGAACATTGGGGTACATAGGTTCTTTTGAATTGGTGTTTCTGGATTTATAGGGTATAATCCCAGCAGTGGAATTGCTGGGTCAAAAGGCAGTTCCATTTTTAGTTTTTTTTGAGGAAATTCGAAACTATTTTCCACAGTGGCTGCACCAGCCCGCATTCCCACCAACAGTGCAGTAGGGTTTCCTTTTCTCCACATCCTCGCCAGCACTCCTTGTTTGTTGATTTGTTTTATGACCATTCTGACCGGTGTGAAGTGGTATCTCATTGTGGTTTTAATTTGCATCTCTCTGATGGCTAGTGATGCTGAGCATCCTTTCATGTGTCTCTGGGCCCTGTGTACATCCTCCTTGGAGAAGTGTCTGTTCAGGTCCTTTGCCCATGTCTTAATTGGGTTGGTTGTCTTCCTAGAGTGGAGTTGTGTGAGTTCTTTATATATTTTTAAGATCAAGCCCTTGTCCAAGGTGTCATTGGCAAGTATATTTTCCCATACTGTTGGTTCCCTTTTCATTTTGCTGATGTTTTCTTTAGCCGTGCAGAAGCTCTTTAATTTGATGTAGTCTCATTTGTTTATTCTTTCCTTTAAGGCCCTTGCTCTAGGGGACATATAGGTGAAAATATTGCTGTGTGGAATATCTGAAATTTTCATGCCTATATTCTCCTCTAGGACTTTTATAGTGTCGTGACTTATAGTTAAGTCTTTTATCCACCTTGAGTTTATTTTTGTGTATGGTGTAAGTTGGTGGTCGAGTTTCTTTTTTTTACATGTAGCTGTCCAGATGTCCCAACACCACTTGTTGAAGAGGCTATTTTTACTCCACTTTATGCTTTTGCCTCCTTTGTCAAATATTAATTGAACATAGAGACATGGGTTCATTTCTGGGCTCTCTATTCTGTTCCATCGGTCTGTGTGTCTGTTCTTATGCCAGTACCAGACTGTTTTGATTATAGTGGCCTTGTAGTATAGTTTGATATTGGGGATTTTGATCCCTCTGACTTTGTTCTTCTTTCTCAAAATTGCTGTGGCTATTCGGGGTCACTTACAGTTCCATATAAATTTTTGAATTGTTTGTTGTAAGTCTGTGAAATCTGTCATTGGTATTCCGTGTGCATTTAATAGCCATTCTAAATAATAAGGTGATTTTCAAAGCAAATGTATATATGTAGCACTTACTGTGAGTCAGGTGCTGTTCTGAGTGCTTTAATATATTTACTGGTTTAATCTTTATAGTATATCAGTGAGGTTTGGCACTTTTGTTATCTCCATTTTACAGATAACAGAATTGAGACACAGAGAGGCTAAGTAACCTGCTTAAGCTCACAGAGCTCGAAGTGGCAAGTTAAGGGATTGAACTGCCTTGACTCCAAAGCCATACTGAATAAAGTAGGAAAGCAAAGAAAGATTAAACAATGAAAGAGCATCGAAACATCTTGTAAGTAGCCAAGCAAAGTGAATTCCCACCTGGAAAAAATATATTCTAAAGAATATATAGTTATTGAGAGCTACTTACAGCAATAATCTACAAGAGTTACTAGTATGAGAAAAAGATGAAATGTGAGAAAAGCATGGCTGGGCAAATGTGAAAACCTAGACCATGAGACTCTGTTGTTTCACTGACTGTCTTGCTTCCTTGGGATGATGGTGACAGCCCTTGCGGAGGCCCACCTGTGAACATGGCAGTCCACATGCCAATGTAGGACACATCAATTTTTTTCCTACTTGATTCTATTGGAATGGCATGTGAAATAAGAGCACCTTATAACAAAAGCCTGGGAAAATGTAGTGCATAGTACTGAGGACATCCCAAGAGTGACTAATTTATGAGGAAAGATTAAAAGGATTAATTACATAGTGCTCGGCTAAGTAATGACTAATGAGAAACATGAGAACTGTCTATAAGTATCTGAAGAACAAATACACCAAGGAGAGAAGGGATTTACTTAGTTGGGCACAAATAGATGAAACTAGAAACATTGGTTGAAGTTATAAAAAGGATTGTTCTGGTACAGTCATGTGTGAAACTTAAAAAAAATATTCTCACCCGAGTACATTTTGTCATTGCTTTTGAGGGGGAGGGGAGAGAGAGAGAGAGAGAGAGAGAGAGAATGAGAATGAGAAAGAGAAACATCAATATGAGAGAAGTGTTTATCGGTTTTCCCCCAGATGCACTTGGACCAGGGATTGAATCCACAACCCAAGCATGTGCCCCAACCAGGAATTGAACCTAAAATCCCTTGGCTATGGGATGATGCTCCAACTAATGGAGTCACGCCCGCCATGGCTATAAAAGTTTTTGACTGGTGATGCTTACTATGCTGTAAAAGAGATTCAGAAAATAAAACAAGAAGGGCTCTGTGTGGTCTTGAAGAATATCAGCTGGGTTTATGGGAAGGTGCAAGGATGTATGTTATGAGGTATAGTTTAGGTTAAATACTCTGGTTCTAGAGTGTGATCTCTTTTAGATTTGGGAAGGTCGCTGCCCATATTGCTTATAGTAGTGGTGTAGTACACCGTAAGGCTTTATGTATTACTTCTGATTTCCCAACGGCATGTACAGTAGTTTTTTTTTGCACGGTCTCTGGATAGGTGTTGCTATAGGAAGAGAAGGGGTATCAATGAGAAACAAAACTGTTCTCCCTAGGGAAGTCTTGTTTTAAACAGAGTCTAGATGCTGGAGCCCGGGAGATTATACACTGCCAGTTGAGCATTTTATTTAGTATAGTAGATGTTTGCTTATTATTCACAGAATGAATAAATGGATGAATGAACAAACCTCAATGAATTGAAATATCCTGATCTGTAAAATAAGGTTAGCAAAAAATACATGCTCATTAGTTAAATTTTAGAAATTAACTAATATATATGAAGCTTGACAAAAAAATGTATATTCATTAAATGTTAGCTATTATCTGTTGCTCAGTGAACTAGGACAAAAGGATATTTAAGCTCTTCCTTTGACTACTCCCCGCCCTTGCACCCTGATCATGCCTCCTTCATCAGGAGGGTGTTGACACCTTTAACTACTTGGGGAAGTCAGGTCTGCAGAGTGAGCCACTATTGAAACATTTGCTTTTGGATTCAAATTAAGTCATTCTGCACAGGGTGGGAGCTTGATGTTGCCACTGAAAAGAAAAAAATAAGTTACCATATTTCACAGTATTGCTATGTTAGAGAATATTAAGATGATTTTATACCACCAGTTGCCAAAGCATTTTCCTGTCATTTTGCTTTTCAGTCACTAGAGAACACCCATGTTCATTAAAGTTGAATGTCCCAGTTGGCTATTGGAATATTCTCATAGATAGTCCAAGTTTTGGTGGGCATTGGGATGGAACTGAAAACGAATGTACTATGTCCTCACCTCTTCCAACACCCTGTGCTCCAGTGGAACTCCACTTTGTCTATATGTTTCCCTTTTATGGTACTTTCTACATGTTGACACCTTAAGGCACAAGCATTTCAAATTTAAATGTGTTTTTAATTCACAGATGTTAAAAATCAACACAAATATGTTGCAAAACCATGATGCTTTTATTCAGGGCAAACACCATTTTTTTTTAAGATGTAGTGGTTGGGCTTTCAACAAATGCACCCTTCAAATGGATATTATGAAAGCACTACTGCCCTGGCTGGGTAGCTCAGTTGGTTTGAGCGTCGTCCTCAGACCGATTTTGCGGGTTCAATCCCTGGTCAAGGCACATACAAGAATCCACCAATGCATGCATAAATAAGTGCAACAACAAATTGATATCTCTCTCTTTCACTCTCTCAAAATCTATAAATAAAAATTAAAAACAAAACAAAAACACTACCAAGCATAAATTCTGTTCAAAGATAAATCAGGTTGAAATAAGAAAATTTTAACTAAGTATCAACTGATACATAATGTCGCTGAGACTTAAAGAATACATTTACATTTATTTAGTGAAGATTAAAGGCATCTCTGTGAAATGTCAACTAATAAGGACCCAGAGTTTTTGTTAGAGTGAGCATGCGTTCTAATTGTTTCTGTGGGATTTTAATAATGATTCAGCTGTCCTTGTCACCCGATTACTAGCCCTCAGTCTCCAAAGTAGCCTGGGAGATAATACATAAAATAGTTCCTCTAATCTCTTTCATAAACATATGGGAGTGACGTGCTATTGTTTCTAATGAAGCACCGTGATGGGAGACAGCACACCTTCTCCATTCACAACCCATAGGCCCTGAGACCTTACTCACTCCCCACACCCTCAGATACCACTCTAGCATATAATTTCCCTCATAAAATGCAGTAAAGTATAACTGAAAAATTTAACATACCCTTTTCAGATCATTAATGATTCTATAAATACAAGACTAAAGTCATTTACAAAACCATTTTCTGGCTAAGAACCAGCACTTTCTTTTCACTGCCAGTATTAGCAGTAGCAGTTGTTTTTCTTTCCAGGGCCATTTTTCACATAGAAATAAAGTTAAATTTTATCACTTCAGTAGAGTTACTGTATACAGCCCACCATGTATAGTAGGGCATAGAGTTTTGGATGCTGGGCACTTGGCCAGCTCACTCACTAGCTGTATCAACTTTACTATACCGGCCTCTGAACACCAAAGATCCAAATTCATGGCTCAGCAACATTTCAAGTTACTATAGGTCATGGACCCATGGAGTCACTTCATGAAGAGTCGAAATTGCAAATGTTAAATCCATAAATTCCAAGGATCTGCTATATTTACCGGCTTAATGAGCTTGGAAGTTGCATTTCACTGGTTGTTTTAGCAGAGTATCAAAAGCATTGAACTTCTTAAGGGACTCTTGGTGCTATTACCAGCTCCACAAAAAATCTGGAAACATGTTTTACATCATAGGTGTTGAATACCAACGCTTGTCCTTATGCTTCTATTCATGTTCATTTTTTGATATTCCCAAACGTAGTATACCGTTTATAGTAAATGTGATTAATTTTACTAGTAAAAATTTAGAGGGCATTTTATTTGCCTGAAAATTAGATGCTAGATAGCAGTATGTACAGTTGACCCTTGTACAACATCGGCTTGAACCGCACGGGTCCACTCCTACCTGGATTTTTTCAATAAATACTGTAAATGTATTTTTCTTTCTTTTGATTTTTTTTTTACCATTTTCTTTTTGCTAGCTTGCTTTATTGTAAGAATGTGGTATATAATACATATAACATACAAAAATGTATGTTAATTGACTGTTTATTTTGACTGGTAAAGCTTCCAGTCCGCAGTGGCCTATTAGTATAGTAAGGTTTTGAGGATACAAAGATCATATGGGGATCTTTAACTGGGGGTGGCTGTTGCCCCTGACCCCACCATTATTCAAGGGCTAACTGTATAAACGCTACCTGCTGTACCCAAACACTGTGCTTGGCACTATGGGAAATGAAAGTGTTGATATAGATGCTTTCATTTATTGGGTCACTCACCATGTGTCAGAGAGTAATGCCTTTACAGGTATTATCTCATTACTGCTAATGATGAGCCTTTGAGGAATTCTCCTTGCCCTTAAGGAGTCTGTAATCTATTTGAAATGATAAGTCATAAATGTTACATTTGCTTGGTTTGTTAGGATGGCCTGAGAGGCATAAGGAGTTTTACCAAAAATATACTAGGAGTCCAACATCCAGTTTTCCAAGTCAACTGCATTTTCAGTCAACTACATTTTCTTTTTCTTTTTTTACAAATGGACTTACACTTTCTGTTTTTAAGTAGTTATCTCTGATGTTAACCTTTGTTTATTTAATTTTTAAGGTTTTATCCAGAATATTAATAAGAAGATATTGTAGTAAAAACCTTAATCTTCATTGGTCAGTCTTCCTTAGGGTTTTTTATTCCAAAGCTTTTTATTGGATATAACAGGATATTTATTTTCTATTAAAGTAGATTCTACAGGCCTGTTGGACTTGTATTAGTTTGGGAGTCTACTATAATCCTACCAGTGATCTTACATCAAATTTTTCATTGTTTTTTATGGGAGTTGCAGGCATGAGACAGTCCCAAGCTTGTTCCTTTAGAGGAAGCTCGACTTACTGAGTTAGAATTTGTTGATCATTGCAGATTGTAGCCAATTTTTGCAAACGACAATTTCTGTTCTCACCCCTCCTCTGGTGTACAGTTCACTAACACCCATGTAACATAGAAAATCCTGCAAAACCAAACAGATTGTAGAAGTCTAGCATCTCGGATGGTATGTAGATTTGTTGCTTTTCCTGGAGGACTCTTCTTATCTATGAAGAAATAAAGGCAGATAAATAAAGTCTCCCTAGTAATATATTGTCTAGGAAGTCAGGAGCACTGGCTTCTAGTCCAGGCCTTGACACAGACTATGTGACTTCTAAGAAGTTACTTTATCTCTGGGGACCACGGTCCTGACAGCTATAAAGTGGGATGATGATGTCTCTCCCATAGTGCTAATGTAAGGGCAAAAAAAAAAAATGAGTTCCCTTTGGAAGAAACACAGAATATATATCCACAATAGTGTTCTTAGATATGCACATGTGCGTTTTTTTCATTGTTGGCATGCATAATGGAAACTATTTGTCATTTTATTTAACTCTTGCACCCCAGCATGAGGTATAGATGAATAAAATTTGGTTATAAACAAAGAAAAAATATTGCATAGGTGAGCTGAGTAAATTTTTCTTTTGCAATGTATGCACTTTATGATTGTTATAGTTGGGAAGAGGACATGAAAAAAGAAAGCAAATCTGCAGTTATTCAGCGCCAATCTGTATAACGTAAAATGTTCGATAATAAACCTGTGGTTCAAGAGAAGGAATTGCATCTCCAGAGCTTTACTAACACTTTCTTGTTCCCTGTCTCCTACTGCTTATTGTCAGAGGCTGCTTTTTCCAGTCTCAAAACTTCATAGCTGGCCCTCGGGAGGTTTAGGGGGCTCTGTTGTCACACTTTTGTCTTCTTCATTGATTTCAAAATGCAGTGAGGATGACATGATTATCTGTAGAACTATGCCTCCCCTGGAGGACATAATATACATTGCATTTCAGGGTTTTTAAAAATGTTTCAAGTCAGTAAGTTTATCCTAGTACCTACCATGTATCCTGAGTAATATTTAGTGCCACAAGGGACTAAGAGAAAATAACCAACACAGTCCTGACGCCGAATATTTTACATGTTGAGATGTAACACTTTTATGCATGGCACTCAGGCTATATTCCCTTTAAACCCATAAGCTCATTGAGGCCATAGTCATGCCTGTTCCGTCTTGGGGTCTTTTTATACTCACCTTTTAAAGATAATTCTTTATATAATGGAACTGCCACACAACATTGCATGATAATTATTATCTCTGACTGCTTTATAGTAAATGTCGGTAGCGTCTCACAGTCACTCTAATAATCAAAACGACCTGCACACATTTTCAAATTTGGGGTGACTCTCCCCTCAACTGAGACTCACTGTTTTATAGTCTTATAGATGTTACCTTGTACATGATAGGACCTCTGTTAATATTTTGTGAAGGAATTATTACATGGACTAAGAGGTGTGGGGATGATGGGATGGGGTGCAGGGCAGAGGGGATAAAGGGGTAGAATGGGACAACTGCAATAACATACTCAATAAAATATACAAAAATAGACAGGGGGAGGCTAAGAATAGTATAGGAAATTGAGAAGCCAAAGAACTGATATGTATAACCCCTAAACATGAAGTAAGAGGTATGGGGATGATGGGATGGGCTGCAGGGCAGACAGGATAAAGAGGAGAAAAAAATGAGACAACTGTAACAGCATACCCCCCAAAAAAGAAAAGAAAAGAATACGAAGTGCTTTTTATACATTTTTATATTGATTACATGTTGAATTGGAAGTTTGGATATATTGGGTTAAATAATATATTCTTAAAATTAAAAAGAAACAACAATTGTAAAATAATTCAGCAGAGCGTAAAGTCACATGCAATAATCTTTAGAACAGAATACTAGTACATTAAGGCTCTGGGAAGAGAGACCACGTTATGTTAAGCTGTATGAATAATTATCTTGGACTGTGCCTTAAAGGATAGGCAGGCTGTCGAAACCGAATTGGAGAGCAGCAGCTCCTTTAAGTAAGAGTCACAAATTAAATAAGAACAGTCTTTGGAAGTGGCGTGCTGTCTGGGTTGGAAGACTGTTTTGGGGGATAGTATAAGGAATGTTTGGATATGTAGGAGCGGGTCAGCTGAAGAGTCTGGACCTGAACCTGTAGCCAGCAGTTTGCCCCCAAAGGCTTTTGTATGATGTTATAACAAGATGAAGGTCTTATTTTATGAAGATGAATTTGGTTATTTGCATATAAGTAGATTTAAGAAGGTATATACTAGAGACAGGTGACTAGTTAAGAAAATATTGCCATAATTTAGTTGGAAAATATGTCATTCTTTCTTCTTTTTGTGTGTTTTCCCATCCACATTTTCTTTTATTGTTTTTTTCATCACGTTTAGGTAGTGAAATATTATTTTGATACCAAAAACCATTAATGTTTTCTTTCACTCCTTATCCGCCTAGTAGCAGTGGAACATATTCTATTACTTTTATGATTTAAAAAAATCAGCTTAGTTTTATCTTCTAGGTCTTATTTCACAATTTAAGAACCTTAAACTTAAAGTACTAGAAGGTGAAAATAAAAATCACCTAAGTGATCAATCTGCTCCGCTTCTAGGGGAAATGGAAGAATAAGAGAAAATATTTAACCCTAAACCTGAAGGTTCTTATATGTGAATGGATGAAGTTCACAGAGGAGCAATACCTTCTAGCATTGGAAGAGAAAAACTTGATGATGGGCCGGATTATATTAACTCATGTTTCTGTTTGCAAATTCTTTTATTTAGTTGTCAGTATTTAAAAATTTCAGTTGGATTGTGCATCCGCCTGTGAACCAAAGGGTCGCTAGTTCGATTCCCCAGTCAGGGCACATGCCTGGGTTGTGGACCAGGTCCCCGGTGGGGGGTGTGCAAGAGGCAACTACACAGTGATGTTTGTCTCCCTCTCTTTCTCCCTCCCTTCCCCTCTGTCTAAAAATAAAATCAATAAAATCTTAAAAAAATAAAAAAAATAAAAATTTCCATTGGAAGGGGTTTAGAAAAAGGAATGATATATGTCCTTATTTCTCAGATCAATTGTTACTTAAGATAACCAGAAAAGGGGCACTATAGTTAATATAGCAATGTAGCATGCTAACAACTCATTAATTTTTATTAATTTATTTAAAAATCAAATTAATATGTTAATACAAGATTCCTTAGTTGGTTATTTAAACTTTTAAAGGAATATATTTGCAAGAGTATTTTTATTCAAACAGACATTTATGTAAAAGTGATCATCAGTGTACTAGTTTCAAACTATTTTTATTTACTCATTTAATGTCTCAAGGGACCACCACTAGTAACAGTTAGCAGTTATCAGAAATCATTGTTTGCAAATTAATGGAACTATTGCATTTATTAAAATATTTTAAAATTTAGACCTTCAAAAATTATAATTTTCTCATGTCACTAAGATTTTACTCTCTGTATAATATATGTGTTAACACGCAACATTAAGCAGAACAACTGTTACACTGTTTAGGGGGAGATAAAGAACTTTTGGCATCTGTCATACATGTTTTCAAAGAGCATTCTGGGGGAAAGAGGATAAGATTGAACATTTTCATGAACAATTCACTTAGGAAGTATAGAATATAAAATCCTAGATGATATAGTAGTCATTTTTGTGGCTCAAAACTAGAGAAAACTAGAGCTTTTACCTTGATAATTAAGTTTCCTTTGACATCTCTCCGAACTAAAGTGTTTTGGTAGGCTAACAAAAGACCAGTTAGAGAAAATACATTTATGGAACCAATAAAACAATATAGTTAGGAATGAGAAGTGTATTTTTCCCATAACTAACAGTCCAGTTTAGCTTTATGGGTTCCCAAATGCCAACCTTCTTTGAATATTTCAGGATTTGAGTTTGATAATGTTTAGCCAATTGCAATTCTGTGGTTTGAAGAGGATAAAAAGGTCTCATATTACCTGTGAACTCTTTCAAACATTATTTGATTAACCAAATTATATGCCACTAAAATATATTTTAAATGCCTTGACATACATTTTGGCTAAAAAGTAGCAGGCACACTATAGATAGTCGCTTATGCACGTCAATCACTGATTCAATACAAATGACACAGATCAAATCCTCAGGTAAATCTATTTTCTTAATTGAGCTAACATTGGTTAATAATATTATTTAAGTTTCAGGTGTATAATAATTCGATATCTGTATACACTACATAGCATGCTCACTACAGTAGTTTCCATTGTCACCATACATTTGATCTTCTTTACCCATTTTGCCCTGTCCCCTGCCCCTCTTCCCCTCTGGTAACCACCTGCCTGTTGTCTGTATCTATGAGTTTGTTTTTTGTTTTGTTTGTTTCTTTTTTGCTTGAATACTCCACATGCGAGTGAAATAATACTTTGTTTTTCCTTTCCCGTTCGACTTATTTCACTTAGCATAATCCCCTCAGGGTCCATCCATGTTGTCAGAAATGGCAAGACTTCATCTTTTCTATGGTTGAGTAGTATTCACTGTGTGTGTGTGTGTGTGTGTGTGTGTGTATCTCACATTGTCTTTATCCAGTAGTCTGTTGATAGACACTTAGGTTGTTTCCCTATCGTGGCTATTGTAAATGATGCTGCAATGATTATATCTTTTTCAAAGATAGACATATCTTTTTCAATTAGAGGTTTTGTATTCTTTGAATAAATACCCAGAAGAGAAATTGCTGGATCACATGGCAGATCTAGTCTTAATTTTTTGAGGAATCCCCATACTGTTTTCATCCCCATACTGTTTTCCATGGTGGCGGTACCTATTTACAATCTCACCAGCAGTATACGAGTGTTCCCTTTTATTTACATCCTCTTTAACACTTGCTATTTCTTGTCTTTTTTATAATAATCATTCTAACAGGTATGAAGTAGTAGCTCATTGTGGTTTTGTAAATCTCTTCATTGTTCCAGTAAGTTGGCCTGGGTTATGATCGTCAATTCTGTTCCAAATATATACCATAACCAAAGTCCCCCTGCTTGGTTCTAACTTCTGATCCGTGCCTACCCTAACAAACTGGGTTATAATTTGTGTCAACTGCAAGGACCCTTTGGCCTACGCCACAGACAGACTACAGGGATATACAACATCACTCGTTTCCTCTTAGCTTCTAAAAGAGGCCTGTGGTGAACTTCGGCCTGTGTCCCCTCCAGGAGGAATCCCTGGTTCTTCTTACTGGACTGGACGTATGAGTTCCTAACATTAAGGAGCAAACAGTGTAAATACGTACCTTTGAGGTTTACTAATTTATCTTAAGCATAGGAGGAAAAAAAACCCATAAACTTTGTAATCAGACCAACCAAAATTCCAGTCCCAGTTTTGACAAACATAAGCTTTGCCTTGTGACCTCAGGCAAGTTGCTGTACCACACTGAGTCTGGGTTTCCCGTCTGTAAAATGGGCAAAAGCATGGCTGCTACTTGCGGGGATGTTTTGACTTAAAAGTGTGACAAGATGTGAGAATTGATGGGATGTCTTCTTCTGGATATTGGAAAGAGCTGATATAATAGAGGCTGGTTCCAAGAAAATGTGATCAATATCTGTTGATGAGATTTAGCCTGGGGATAAATAAGAGCAACTGGCTTAGGAATAAATTTAAGGAAAATCAGAAGGGCATAGATCAGGATGAAAGTAAGACTTCAAGGGACTGGAGCCAGCAAGCTCTCCCAAAGAAGGGGAAGAAAAACTACCTATTAGTTCTGTGTCAGGCAGCCTGAAGACCAGCCTGAAGCCAAGTGCCGCCATTACTCAGTGTGCGTCAGTGCAGGAGCAGCAGGGCCCAAGGAATCCACAGAGGAGAAGCTCAGAACATTTCATGGCCGGCATGTATAAAATTGAGGACTATATCAGGAAGACCAGAGCGATATTCTTTATCTAAGGCTGATAGGCTACAAAGCTCTTCCACATCCATTAAGTCAATTAATTCTCATCACAACCACATGAGATGAACATGACAGCTATTCTTATCTCTTAAAAAAAAAAAAGAACTTCTTTTTAACAGACCAGAAACAGGTATGGGAGAAGACGAAAGAAATGGGATAAAAGACCAAGTCCATCCCTAATACTTGCCAGGCCTCACGGTATGAGTTCATATACTATTTGGAGGTTGACTTCTATGACTAAAAAATTTAAAGCTATACTTTAAACTGACAAACTTTTAAATAGAATGTATTATACCTTTCTACCTTGACAAATACACCTTCGTAGTGACCTAGAGGGCCAGGTTTAAGTTTAGAACACTTGAACACCTGTAAGTGTCCTCACATATACACAGTTGACATCCCAGCGAATGTGTATAAACTCCATTCACATCTCCTGCAAACAGCTACCTCTTGATACAGTTGAATCCAGGGACATGTACATAAAAATCATGTCTACTGTTAGATAGGTGTAAGGACTTGGGATCAAAACCCTTATAAATCTTGGAAATGGGTTCCACATATTTGGGTGGGAAATTCCAGAGTCTTGGACACTTGGAGCATGGCTCCTCCCACCCTCTCCCTTTTCTCCCCGTGCCTGTCCTCCTCTCCCCTCTCTGTTGTCATCCATATGTGAAGTTTTAGCTAATTATTATGTAAGATATTTGACTTCTAAAGCCAAATGTCATTAAAAGATACCTACCTTAGCAGCAATTAATAATATTTTTTTAAATTTTCACTCAGCCCACGATTTTTAGGTTTCTTTGGTTTCTCTCTTGTTGCAGTTTTTTTTGGGGGGGTAGCATTAAGATGCATTGTATTCATACATATTCAAATCAGCCTCTCTGGTCCTTTAAATTGGTTGATACTGCACGGATTTATTATATTTGGAGTTAATATTTGGAAATCTTCAGCGGCATGTGAAATCAGCATAAAGCTGCTAAAAGCCAACTTTTACTAGGACCTGAGTATAAAACTTTTAATTCTGGATGAGTTTATCCTGAAATTTTCATGCTATACAGGTTTCTAAACTGGAGACAAATTTTCAAGAACTTTCTGTGAAAATGTTTTCATTTTACTCTAAATAGTTTTTTTTTTGTTACTGACGAAATATGTTAAATGTACAGGGATTTCACACAGCAAATACTTATATACCCATCACTCTTGTACTCAGCTCAGATCTAACATGTTACCATATTTTCTGTAGATTTATTTTCAGGAATTAAAACATCACAGACAAAATTGAATCTTCTTATATACCCCATCCCATTTTCCTTCCTGTCTAATGTTAATCCTCATGTGTAACCAGTGTACTGAATTTGAGATTTATCATTCCCATTTATGCTTTATTATTTTTTTACAGCATCCGGATAGGTTTTCCGTAAACACGTATTCTTCTTCAGTGTTCTTTTGTCTCTTAACATTGTTTCATGGATTTAAACATACTGGTATGTGACCCTCTGTTTTATTCTGTTGATTTATATATGTGGTCTATTAGATAAATACACTGATACTCCCATAAATGGACATTTAGACTGTTTCCCAAATTTAATTTTGTAAACAGTGCTGCAGTAAACATTCTCATGAGTATTTTTGTGTGTGTTTATGTGTGAGAGAGTATTTTATTTTTTATTTTCATTTTTATTGTTTATCCTCACCTGAAGACATGCTTATTAGATTTTAGAGAGAGAAGGGAGGTAGGGAGAGAGGGAGAGAAACACCGATGTGAGAGAGAAACATCCATTGGTTGCCTCTCTTACGCGCCCCAACTGGGGACCAAACCCACTTCCTAGGTATGTGCCTTGACTTGGAATCAAACCACGATTTTTCGGTTTATAGAACGATGCTCCAACCAACTGAGCCACACTGTCCAGGGCTGTGCAAGTGGACGTGGAATTTCTGAGTCAAAGAGGATGAATATCCTCAGCTTTGCTAGGTATTGCCAGATTGCTCTCCAAAGTGCATGAGATGGGACTACTGCCGTCAGTACATGAAATTTGTTAGTGTTGAATTCTTACCAGTCTGCATTCATGGTACCAGTCCTCACTGACATAATTTATATGCCATGCATTGCTTGTGAGAAAGGGCTTTTTCATGTCTATTGCTCATTCAGATTTCCTTGTCCTAGAATTGCCTGTTGATATCATTCATTCATTTTTCTACTTCTTGTTTAGTTGTAGTTTTTTAAAAAAATGAATCCTGGATACCAATCTTTGTAGTTGTGATCTTTACCATTGTTGTCTCCAAGTTTGTGACTTGTTTTCAGTTTGTTTCCTGTGTCTTTGATTGGCATTGCATCAAAGTTATAGATCAATTCTAGTACAATTCATATCTTTATGAGATAGAGTCTTCCAATTCCTGACCATATTTTCTTCTCCATTCATTATAATTTTTATGCCCTTCAATAATTTTTGTAGCTTACTCCATAAAAGTTTTACATAGCTTTTGCTAGATTTATTCTTAGGTTCTTTTTAGCTTTTTTTAATAGTATAAATTGAATCTTACTTTTTTTCCTATTGAATTATCTAATTGGTTATTACTTGTATGCTATTGATTTTAGTATATTGATTTTGTTTCTAGCAACCTTGCTAAACTTTCTTTTTCTAATAGTTTGTACTTACTCTTGGAGTTTTCTATGTAGACAGTTATAGCTTTGGAAATAATAACACTTTTGACTCATCCTTTCCATTTTTATACCTGATTTATTTTCTTCATTTTATTGCATTGTCTAGGACGTCCATTAAAATGTTAAATAGAAGTGGTGAGAGTAGGTGTTTTTGTCCTGACTGTAATGGGAACACTTCGAAAATTACACCATCGATTATTATGTTTACTGCAAGTTTTTAGTGCCCTTTAAGAAGTCAAGAGACTACTGCTATATTCCTAATTAGTCATATAAAAAAAGATTTTTTAACATAAATCTTAATTTTTGTTAACTACCACTTCTGTATCTATTCACATAACATATGTTTTTGTTTATTTTAACTTGGTTAATTACATTAATTTTTCTAATGTTAAACCAGCCTTTCGTTTCTTAGATAAACTCAGCTTGGCCATGATGTATTATTGTTTTTTACATTCTTGGATTCTGTTCGATATTTTTTTAAGGATTTTTGCATGAGTAAGATTAGTCTGCAATTCTCCTTTCTCCAATCGCCCTTGTCAGGTTTTGGTGTCATGGTTACACAAGCCTCAGTCAATGAGTTGAATAGTTTTCCCTCTTATTTTAGTCTCCAAAATGGTTTATATAGACAGAAGTTAACTACTCTGAAATTCTGGTAAATTTTGCATTTAAAATTGTGTGAACCTGTTGTATTGTAAAGACACAGACTTTTGATTACATATTACATTTGTTTAATGGTTATTATTTATTTTTTATTTTTTATTTCTTCACCCAGAGTGTTTGCATAAAGATGTTTATAGTTATTTTTTGGTTCTTGTAGTTTTTATTGTATCTGTATTTTATCTTTTTAGTCTTAGGTTTTTTTCCTTTTCTCTTTTTTATCAGTTTTGCCAAAGGATTGTTTATTTTATAATTTTAAAAAATTAACCAGTTTTTACTTTTATAGCTTTTTTCTGTTTTTTAAAGGATTTTATTTATTTATTTTTTTTAGAGACAGGGGAAGAGAGGGAGAAAAAGAAGGAGAGAAACATTAACGTGTGGCTGCCTGTCACACCCCCCAACTGGGGACCTGGCCTGCAACCCAGGCATGGGCCCTGACTGGGAACTGAATCCATGACCTTTCATTTTGCGGGTTGGCACTCAACCCACTGAGCCACACCAGCCAGGGCTCTGTTTATTTTTTTTTCTATTGCAGTAATTTCTCTGCTTATTTTTATTTTCCATTCCTTTTACTGGTTTAGTCTGAGGTTATTTTTCTAACTTCTTGAAATAAATGTTGAACTCACATATTTTTTACCTTTCTTGTTAGTTAATAAAGGCCTTTCATGCTATCTGGCTCTCTCACTCTATACCTTTAGGTGTACCTCGCAAATGTTAATATGCAGTATGTACTTCTGCCCTCTAAGTTCTACATATATTTTTGAATTTTCCATTGTGATTTCATCTTTAAGTCAAGAGGTAATTAGCTGTGTTTTTAAAGTTTTTATACACCTGGAGGTTTAGGATTGTCATTTTAGTGTTGACTTTTTAGCGCTCATGTTGCGTTTTACGGTCTCACTAATCCTGTCTCTGATCCAGTGGGTCCCTAGCTCATTGCTGGATGGGAGCCTGTGCCTTCCTTGTTTTCTTTTCTCCCTTGGTCAGCAGTTCCATGAGTTTGAAACCATGTTCAAGAGCCCTGCCCTCAGGGCCTTGGCTATCCGTCTTGCCTGCCTCTGAGCACTTTTATTGCTGAACCATCTCTGGAACTCAAGCCTCGGTTGGCACTGCACCTTTCCAGCCTCCAGACTCTGCACATCACCGGCTTCACACTGCTTTGCAGTTTCTCTTCTGTTTCTAACTCAGAGATGTTGATCTTGACTTTGAATTTGCCATTTTATGTTCTGCTTTTCTCTTTTTATGAATTACCTATTATTTCTATGTATTTAGAGTAGAGGGATGAGTCATTTTGACTTTCAGTATCTTTCATACTCCTCTGCGAAACTGCAGAACTGACATCACATCCTCACTTTCCACTTTCAGCCCCCAAACAACAGTATATGTACTTATGGTCTCAATTAACCTTTTCTTTTAACTAAACACTCATCTTCATGCAATCTTGAAAATTCCTCTGCTTTATAGTCATATAGTATTATACTTACTGGAACACTGTCGTCTGTTTTTTTACTCTTCAGAAGTCATTATTCCCAAATAAAATAAGAATTTTGCTTTGTCCTGAATAGTCTCAGTATTACTTTTTAAAAACTTCAACATTTCAGGATGAAACTGGAGGCCATGCTGCCTGTTGATAAGTAGCTCTCTCAAGTAACAGTGAATCATGAGGCCAAACAGAATTAACCGGGAATTGGCAGGTCACTCAGCATTCTCAGAGCTTATCGGGAGATTTAGTGAAAACTAATCCGTCCCCTGCAAAAACAACTAAACTGAGTATAATAAAACTCACTAACTGCATTATTCCAAGCATATATATTGTAATGGATAATAGGAGTATAGGTCTTGGCTTAAGGGGGAGGCATTGAAGAATGCATCCAGGACTGAGACTAGCGGCTACATGCTTTATACCAAGTCGTCCAGGAGCATTATTGAGCGTTATTGATACCACTGACCCATCCACTGAATTTTTTAAAGGTCTTATTTACTTATTTTTAGAGAGAGGGGAAGAGGGGGAGAAAGACAGGAAGAGAAACATTGATGTGAGACAGAAATACCGATCAGTTGCCTCTCTTACACGCTCCAACCAGGGGCCAAACCTGAAACCTATGCGAGTGCCCTGACCGCGAATGGAACTGCAACCTTTCACCCAACCAACTGAGCCACACCTTCAGCGCTGAATTGTTTTTAAGGCTCTTCTGTCATTTTACATGAGGCATAAGCTACTCAGTAAAATTGTATGCATGTCATCATCTTTTATTATCCAGTTACTTTTCTGGAGAATTATTTTCTCCAAAGTCTTAACTTGCCTGCTTGATGAAGAACCATTAAGACTGTGGTCGGTCTTCTAAATATAACATCAGTGCATGTCCTTGCCTAAAACTTAACCAAATGCTAGATTCCACAGTTTGATTCTTGTGGCTTACAGAACTGATGTGGCCCCAAAACTTAGTGGACCACTTTGTTTCTTTAATCCTTTAATGCATATTATTTCTACAAATTCAACAGCACAATAGGTGATTTCAAATAAATATACATTAAGAGGATAATAACTGAACACAAGGAAGCTAAATGAAAAAAAAGTTATTAATTTAAATTGTATTTCTTGGGGATCCATATACAATATATACACATTTAACATAGACCTGAGTTTTTTCAATTATATAATCTGTTGTACTTTAAGTTACACCTCAGAGAAATAAGTGGTCTGTTTTAGTAGGATCTACCTTGCTCTAAATTAAATAGGCCCCTCATTGCTTAGGACACTACATAGAAAATTTTAAAAGTAATGTCATCATAGAAATGCTCTTTAAAATGTCCATTATGTATCGTTTTTGAGACCGAAGCTTTTAGCGTATTGGACTATTATTGAATTTTCTAAAACCAAGGATCAAGCCACTAGTTAGAATAATAATTTTGCTACTTGGCTCTTATATTATAATGACATCTGATTATCTGAGGAGTTAACCTGAAACTATTCAATAGATCATATATTTCATACATTTGGACCTGAAAGTTTCCATGTTGTGCTTGGCCTCATTTTACTGAACCCTGAATGCCACTTGTGCTTGTTTTTTGTTATTGTTGATTTTTTTTGTTTTGTTTTGCCCCCCACCCCTTGACGTAGGAACACTAGATCATGTCAGTACGAATAGGACTCAAATGTGTAAGGTTCAGGTTTTATTTCTCCTGTAGTTTTAGTTTCTTTGAAAAATCGATATGGGATTTTTTGCCACTGAGTGTAGAGCCACTAAGTACTAAAGCAAGGACTTTGTCCTTGTGGAGAAAATTATTTGACCTGCAAGAGTGAGGCACATATTAATATTTGAATTTTGGGAGGAAATTTGTGAGGATTTAGCAACATTCATTTCTAGTCAAATAAGCACTCAAGAAATACTTTGCTGATTGAACGAATGGCCATAAATTCTTCTGAACTTGCTACAGCTTTCTCAGTTTTTTACTCCTGTATTTGTCATCATCAGGGGTAAAATGAGATAATGATTTCTGCCATGTTCAGTGTCTTGGGGTAGCTTTGAGCAGCGTTTGGGAAACTGTGAATCTCACACTAATGCAGCTTCCTGTTCCTGTGCGGTTCATGAGCTAACAAGGATTCTCACATTTCTGAATGGTTGAAACAAAAAACTAAAAGAAGGATAGTATTTGAGGACATGTGAAAGTAATGTGAAATTCCAATTTCTGTGCCCACAAACCAAGCTTTATTGAAACACAGCCATGTGCATTTATTTACATCCTGCTTTTGCACTCTTAAGGGATGAGCTGTGTTGTTATGACAGATTCTATATGACCCGCAAAGCCTAAAATTTTACTATCTGGATTTTTACAGAAAGAAAAATTTGCCAACCTCTTACTTAGAGGATTGATGAAATGGTTTTCATAAAGAAACCTACTAGGGGGAAAATGGTGCTATATAAGCACAAAAGTGTTGTGACTTTCATTTCTAAATCTGTTGCTATTATTTCTGAGCTATTTGCTTGCAGGCCTTATAATGGTAACAGGTGCTAATGCACAAGAATAGAACAATAGCTCCGACCATAATTGTCCACCTTCATAGAAAACTGCATGTATAGCTGTAGCCAGATGTTTAAAGAATGGGAGCTAAAGTGAAAATGTAAAAGTCTTTACTGGGAAAAAAAGGATAAATAATATAGGTGTTGCACCTAAAACCTGGTAGAAAGCTCAGGCAAAAGAAGTATTTGTCTTTAATTCATGTTTATAATCCCCTGGGATGGATTTTTAATAGACAGCCTCATGAAAAGCTCAAAAAATTTTACAAGACCATAAAATAGATTTCTAAGGCAAAAACTTTAATTTCTGTAAAATTTACATATTCAACTTAAATTTACATTTAAGCCAAAGCTATATTTTATTAACGATGAATCATATAGAAAATTTTGACACTTTATTTACAATTATAATGTAAAGCCTTGGTGAGATGTTTATGCTCTTATGGCATAAGTGTGTCAAGTTCTAATTCAGTGACAGAGGGGAAGAAGAATGGCATTTACAATTTTGAATAATCTAAGGAAAATTGAGCAAATTTTAGGACTACATTCATTTTTAGGGCCTAAAGCTTACAACAAAGGTTACCTTAAAAGAGCACAAATGGAAGTGAAGTTTAAGTAATGGAGTTCATTTAACTAATGTAGACAATAAAACCAGATATTTCACTCTCTGAATGGGATTACATTTTGGCAGTTATCTAGTTAATTTGATTCATGGGGAGATATAAATTGGATCATTCAGAGTCCAAAGTGAAATGGTGATTTAAATGCAGCCCAATGGCCTCTGGAGAAATAATCAGTTCTTTAGAATTCATCTGAAGAATTAAGTTTTATCCTAATTACTCACCTGGAGAATTAACTTGAATTTTGAAGTATTTGACTAGGAAAAAAATAAACCTGGGCATTGCATGTAGGAAAAAAAACCCTCTAGGGAACAACTTTGGGAAAATTCAAGCCCAGTAAATGACAGGCCAGAAGCCTAGTTTCTTGATCCAAAGGAAAAAAGAAATCAATTGTATTGCTTTGTGGAATTAGCTAATCCATTCACTTCTTTATTTAGTAAATATTTATGAAATTATTCTATGTGCCAAGTACTTGCATAACCACTGGGAATATAGAGGTAAACATGTAGACAAGAGAAATAAATGTGGTGCCTTCTTGGAACTCACATTCTTGTGGAGGGAGATAAATGATAATTACGTTAAAAATAATTTCAGCTGGTGACATGTTCCATTTAATAAAATAAACCAATTTTATAGAGACTGAAATAAGAGGCACTCAAAACCCAACCCATGTTTTCCAATCAATACTCAGAAACGCCGATGAGGAACAATTATGACATGGATTTATTACTATCATTATTGTTGTAATTAACATTTTACAATACTTAGAAGTTAAGAGATGTTTTCACCAGTATCATTCCATTTGAACTTCATGTTACGTGGGTACTAATATATCCCCATTTTACGGAAGAGAAGACTTGGGCTTCAGGGACGTCAAGTAGATTCCTCAAAACCACTCAGAGAACCGGTTAGTAATTGTGGAGATAGGGATTTGAAGCCAGAAATTTTGCTCCCGATTTCCAAATTACTCATTTCATTACACCATTCCAGCTCAAGCTCTACCTGTAATTATGAGTCTGAATACTAATTGGTATCCACAGCAGACACCATATTTCTGTCTGATTAAAGTAAGATTACTTAATATGTGCTACTTTAGGAAAAGTAATAAGAATAAAGTGTTCCATCTGAAATTTCATGATGGTTTAGGATCAAAAGAGAGGATATGATTGGTTTTATATACTATCACATGATTACCCTTGTGTATAAGTATCAACCTTTTTATTGGTTGATTTTTTAAAGGAGAACTGCTCTTTGAGCATAAAATTAGTTGTAGTGTAAAGTTGTAATTTGGGAACAGTTTGTTTGGTTTATATTTTTGTTTTATTTTTGTTTTTGTTTTTGAGCTGCTCTGGCACTAACCCTTAAGTGCCCACCTGCACTGACCTGGGTTTGTGGGGTATTCATTGACTTTGTGTCCATGTAGTAAAGCAGTGCACATCATCTTATGTGCAAAGCACATTTGGCTATGGTTGACAGGATTTTCATTTTCCATTCACAGATGTAAAGCGTTTTCAATATAACACAAGCCTCAGCATAACAAAGTCAGCAATTTATGAGAGGCACACAGCTCTGCTTACCTTTCATTTGTCAAAGGTTGATGGGAAACATCTATATTGCTTGTTCAATCTGTTAATTGTATGTTTTCATCCAAGCTGAACTGTCAAGCTAATATCTGTTCATTCATATTAGTCTATAGGGATGTGTTTGTCAATAAGGCCTTTAAATTGCTTTACCTGTGACCTGTAACTCAAGTAATTCTTACTAAAACATTATTTAAAAGGTTATGTATACTCTAAAATTCCTTTTGTGATGCACTGTAAAGAATGGGTTACGTCACCTCCAGTTTCATCATTTCTAAGTTTTGTAACTTAGTTAATTTTAGATGGGTTAATATTAACTTTGAGGAAGGAGTTGCAAAATTTATCACTGAAAACAGTATGCTTTTAATTTTTAAATTTCTGAAACTTTTACAAAGAACCTGAGGAAGTTTGGATAAGTAACATGGCGAGTATTCTCTCCAAATGAGACCTGAAAAAATCATTTCAAAATCCAGATTGTAGAATATTCAAATATAGAGGCATATTGGCCCATGAACACCTTGATAGGAATATCTCAACTCCTTAGCTCTGGTTCTAATATATAAAAGGTGCTCAGTAAACAACTGATGAGTAAATCACTAGTCTAACTTATTAATTTTATTATTTTGGATCCCGATGCCCAAAGAGGTGCAATGACTTTTGCACAGTGACATAAGTTCATGGTAGAAAGATGAAGAGAACTCTGGTCCATTGAACTCCAGTCCACTAACTGCCTTTTCCTAGTTAATTTGATTCATGGGGAGATATAAATTGGGTCATTCGGAGTCCAAAGTGAAATGGTGATTTAAATGCAACCCAGTGGCCTCTGGAGAAATAATCAGTTCTTTAGAATTCATCTGAAGAATTAAGTTTTATCCTAATTACTCATGTTTCTTCTAATTTATTTACCTTACTTTCACAATCCAAAATCCAATGACTTGGGTTGAGTAGATGAATGGTCGTTAGGCTACATTCCAATATAAGTCGAACTCTCAAAACAAAGAAAGCATAGATGCTGTATCAAAGCATGCATTATATCAAGCTTTAAAGTTGCGGAGGAGAAAAAAATAATTTTTTCCCTTCTAAGTTCTTCTGGCTGGACTAAGAAAATTAACATGAGACAGTTTAACTGAAGAAAATGATCAAATTTATTACATACATACATACAGGGGTTTCATAAGAACATGCGATCCAAGGTCACATTGGGCCGTTCAGAACTCTATGCCATTCTGGGCTAAGGAGAGGGAGGCAGGGGTCTGGGACTTCAAGGGGAAAGCAGGCAACTCACAGGTAGATGAGAAAAAGCAAACATTTGATAACCAAATTCTTTTAGGTGCACCTGGAAAAAATGGGGAGCCTAACAGACTTTATAGGGTCTGCCCTGTCCACCACACTTCGCTCGTATTATGCTCTGGTGATAGCTCCCTTCAGGTTTTTCTAATTGATTTCTTTAGGCAGGTAAGGGGGGTGAGGTGGGGCTGGGGGTGGGTCGAAAGCTCTTTCTGAGTCTTTTCTTTCTTAAAAATAATCACCTTAAAATAATTGATATATCAAAAAAGCATGTTTTGGGATGGAAACTCTGCTTCCCCTCCAAGGTTAATAATGTTTTCTCCATAAAGGGGTAAGTTTTTATTTGCTGTTCCCGCCAGAGGTTGCAGCTCAGCAGTGACAGCTAACACAGCTTTTTCTCATTAAGGAACTATTGGGCAACACTTGGAGCAAGAACATTTTCTGAATAAATGATCAAGTGGAATTGCTTGCTATGATATATTACGTATATGCTCCTATGATATATTGCATAATCCTTTAGGAAGTGTTATCTTATTGATGCGCTGGAGGGAAGGTCTGGTTCACTAAGCGTTGCCAGATAAAACACAAGATGCCCAGTTAATTTTTTACTGCAGGTAGACAATATTTCTTTTTAGTAAAAGTATGTCCCAAATGAGAATTATTTGCTAAATATGGCAACCCTAGATTATCTGTCACACAAAACACCCAAGGATGTCTTGATTTGCTTTTTGATGACCTGCTCTTTATTGCTTGGTTTTAATAATTGTGATGCCTGCTTTGCTCACCATCCTCTTTACTGTGTTAGTGAATCTTCTGTCCATTAACTGTGGGCCAGTTGCTAAGGCTGACAGTTTGTATGACCTACTAACATATTAGTTATTCAGGCATAACGGAAACCTTTCCCAGAGCCTTTTGGGAGCTGGGACTGAACATTCAAAACTCGTTTTTAACCTATTCAAACACATATCTCCTTTTAAGAAACATAAAAACTTATGTCCCTGAACTCCATTGAGAGTGTTATTTTCTATAGATCCTTTTATGAAAATATTTTACCTTTTCCATTTTATAAATATAAAATTATATTATGCTAGTAACTTTTTCAAGTCACACCCCATATAACATCGCTCTAGAGATTTTGAAATCCGCCCCTAGAGAACAAGGTCCCCACTTGAGACTCAGTGGTCTAGGTGATGCCAAAGCCAATCAGTGAAAAGTCAAGCATCGAATCAGACTACTCATTTCAATTTCTCTTTTATCTTTTTTTTTAACAGTACAAAGATCTTTTCTTTCTTTCTTTTTCTTTTTTTTACACCCATCATGTGCAGAATCCACAGGGAATGGGGCCCAGCAGCTCAGGCTCCCTTCCGCTGGTTCTCACACAGTGCGCTTCTCTGAGTGGAGCAGGCTGACGCTTTAGCTGAACCCAGGTACCTTTCATTGGCTTCCTTTTCTTCTGATTATTTTACTTCATACATTCCAGGAAGCTGTCTCGGCCTTTAGACTGCTTAGTATGCTCAATACCTACATTAATTCTCTTGGCAAGAATCTTGCCCTCAATTTGTTTGTCTCTAACAATGCCCACCACATGCTGGGTGACACTGTAGACTCTTCCACTTTTGCCATGGGAACATTGGCTGGACAGTCCCTTTTGAACAGTGCCCTTCATGTCTACAATGGTGCCTTTCTTTGAGATTTGCATGTGTGTGGACGAAGGGAGAACTCCATGCTTTGGCTGTTCCAGCCAAAAAGCTATTTTTTTTCTTTTTATTTATTGCTAAAGCAGTGTTTGCAATGAGTAACTTCAAGAAACATTAAATAATAATTATATAATTATTTTGGTGTGTGTTAGAAAGCAAAGTTTTCCATTCTGTTGTGGAAATAGAAAGCTTCAGTTTGGAAACCACTGCTCCATGTAAAAGCAAGGAAATAAAAAAAAGTGGCCAGGGGAGGCTGGGAGTAGTGTGGGAAATTAAGAAGCCAATGAACTGGTGTGTGCAGCCCATGGACATGGACTAAGAGGTGTGGGGATGATGGCATGGGGTGCAGGGTAGAGGGGATAAAGGGGGGAAATGGGACAACTGTAATAGCATACTCAATAAAATATACAAAAAATAAATAAATAAAATGGAAAAGAGCTGCCAAAAAAAAAAAAGAAATAGTTTACTTCTATGGGGGCTGAAAAAAAATAACTTTCCTCCCACCTTCTAAGTTCATCTAACTGGGCCAATAACCAAATTAACATGAGGCAAATTAATAGGAGAAGATATCTATTCGGGGGTGCCGTAAGATATGAGGCCAGAAATTAGGCAGCTTAGGTTTCTATACCTTTCTGGCCAAAGGAGAAACGGGGGCAGGGGTCCGGAATTTTAGAGAGAAAATAGGTAATTCACAGGTTGATGAGGAAGAGCAAGCATTCAGCAATCAAAATCTTGCAGGGCTACCCAGACAAAAGGACACAGAGAGAAGCCGAACAAACACTTGCTTGGATCCTCCCTGTGTGACACCCTTAATTCCTATCTGCTAAGATGAATGTGTTAATGTTCCCTTCCTGAAGCAGGTTTTTCTATCTGAATTCTTTTAGGCAGGAAGTGAGGCGGGTCAAAGGTTTTTCCTGAGTCGTTTGTTTCTTAATAGTCAGCTTCAGATCAATATACGTAAGGGCGCATTTTTGGGTGCAAACTGCCCCCCCCCTTTTAAAAAGTTCGATTACCTTTCACTTTTCCCCCTAAGTTGACCAGCCGTTTGGGCCTTTTGGAGGTAAGCAGAAGACTGCTGCCTTTAAAGATGGCTGGCTGTTTACAAATCTGAAACGGCTTAAAAAATTTTTTTTATTGTTGACGCTATTACAGAGGGCCCCCATTTCACCCCCTTTGTCCGCCTCCG